>CAUYPO010027352.1:0-17378 GCA_963574435.1 Cheirogaleus major | reverse complement strand
GTGGGGAGATAGACACAGAGCACACACGTCTTCTCTTATACACGGAAGTGAGTTGGCTTTCTAAAGGCAGATCACTGGCCAGAGTTTCTGAGTTACAAGAGCCACTCCATATATTTCTTTCAAAAAAACAGTCACCACTGGCAGCACGTCTCAGTGACACAGAATCGGGTCACAAAACTTGGTTACTTGTGTGACATGCTCGACAAACTCAATCTGTCACTTCAGGGGAGAACGACAACTGTGTTCAAGTCGGCAGATAAAGTGGCTGCATTCAAAGCCAAACTGGAATTATGGCGGTGACGAGTGAACGCGGGGATTTTTGACATGTTTCGACCATTAGTGGAGATTTTGAAAGAGACTTAGCCAGGGCCTTCCTTCTCCCAGCTGGTGCATGATCACCTATCTCAGCTTTCAAAAGAGTCTGAGCATTACTTCTCAACCACAAAGACCCCTTAACTGGGAAGGAATGGATCTGCGACCCATTTGTGCATAAGCCAGGTGAATTGACTTTGTCGGTGCTAGAAGATCAACTGCTTGAGATCACAAATGACAGTGGCCTTAAAAGTATGTTTGAGACAACTTCAAATCTCCATACGTTCTGAAATAAAGGCAAGGCGGAATATCCTGAGGTTGCCACAAAAGCACTGAAAAGCCTGCTTCCATTTCCAACATCCTATCTTTGTGAAGCAGGGTTTCCTGCAGTGACAGCAACCGAGACAAGATTATGGAGTAGACTGGACACAAGCACCCCACTTCAGGTGTCACTGTCTCCCATCACCCCCAGATGAGACCGCCTACTTGCAGGAAAACAAGCTCAGGGCTCCCTGATTCTACATTATGGTGAGTTGTATAATTATTTCATTATATATTACAATGTAATAATAATAAAGTACATAATAAATGCGATGCGCATGAATCATCCCGAACCCCACCCCCCGTCCAACCCCACCCCCGTCCGTGGAAAAGTTGTCTTCCATGAAACACCGTCCCTGGTGTGAAAAAGGTTGGGGACCACTAATGTCGATGAAACACAATGAGCCACAAATTGAAAATTGCTGAAGCTGGCTACTGGGTTTGTTTTCCTATTCTTTTCACTTTTGTGTATGTTAGAAATTGTGCATAATACAAAGAAAAAAGCAACAGTTATATAAAATGATCTACATTTTAGATCTCCGACAATAACATGCATCTTGGACATTTTTCCGCTAAGAATCTGGACAGAGGTGCAGAATGTCATTAAATCCTGTTCAGAAATATGAATATGTTACCAAAAACACTGGAGCAGGAGTTAGGAAACTGGGGTTCAAGCTCTGCCACTTAACTAGCTTTGTGACTTTAAGCGTGTCTCTTAACCTCTGTGGGCATCATCTATATAAAACGAGCACATCGGACCCCAAGTTTTCCAAGATCTCTTCCAGCTATAAGATTCAATGAAATATGAAGCCCACTTAAAAATTAGCAGCAAAAGTGCAACCCAGGCATAGTAAATCCCAACAGCTGCTAAAACTCTATAGTGCATTTGTTCAACTACAAAAACTAATCATTCACCCTAAATGTTGGAAGAAAGATATTTATCTGACATTGACCAAGGCTTGGCTTTGTTTCTCCTTGTGCAGCCAGAGGTATATTCAAGAACTGGGGGAGAATGAAGTGATAGAAGTTAATTGAATTAGGTTTCACTGAACTCTTGCAATATGCCAGGATTAACTGACCCACTGGGAAATGAGAAAGAGTTTTATGTCTGGGAAAATGCCCTGTTTTCTCTTTATAATTGCTTTAAGAAGTGGGAACCCAGCACTCAGGAACCCATAAAGATCAATGTGTATGCAGAGTAAAGGGTCAATTAGCAGAAAACTCCATATACAGAAAAACAGGGGAGGTTTGAGCTGGGATCAAGGGAATGGCATTTCATCTCAGGGATTCAGTTTCCCAAATTCCATTCTGGGAGTCCTCATAAAAAGAAAACAGGCTGGAATCTGTTTTAGGACAAACACGTTCACCGAGATTTTTCAGAACAGCAAGCTGGGTATTTATGTACGTTAGACCTGAAGTCCTAATATCTGTCACTTACCCATACTTCTCACATAACCCTGCTGGTAATAAAGCATATTACAGAATTGCACTTTGGCTGGGGCCCTCATTACATGTAATTAATTCAGTTCTAGGTCAGTTCAAGTTCAAACCAGTCGAAATAAGTTATTTTTAAAGTTGTTGGTCCAAATTAAGTTCCACCTCTAGATTAGAGAATGACCAAAGATGTCCCCATCTGTAATAACTCTGTTCATTATCATGGCATGTAGACCACACAGAGAATGAAATCAGATAAAAACTGAAATCATTCTATGAAACAGGCTTGAGTGAAGATGAAAACAACATAATTAAACATAGAAAAAATTACTATTTCTGTGCATTTCTGCCTGAACATCATCTTAAACAGAGATTTCAATATTTTTATCAGGTATTTCTATGTACCTTGGGTAACAATTCATGTTGAATTCTAGTTTTCAAAAAAATAATTTTTTAATTTAGTTATTTAAAAAATACTTAAGAACCTAAAATGTTCCACAGTGATGTCCTTTCAATCCATCCACGGAGTCTTTCCTTGTTCTCGCGATTGAGCCTTGATTTCCTTTCTCTCTTGATGTTGAAGTTGTACCTCTTTCCTAAATAATCTCTGAGCTTGTGAGTTACTTCAGCAGCCCTTGCGGCTTACCAAAGACAATTTATTTTAGTTTCATTGAAGGCCCAAAGAATCTTGAAGAGGCCTGTACCACCCTATAATACTGTTGGTTATATTTAGAGAATGTTTTCACTCATTCTTTCCATTGGTATCTGAAGTATGAATAACCCAACTAATGAGACAAAGTTAACAGCTCTGCACAACGTACTCAATTTTAACTCTCCATAAATCACATGTACTCCTTGAATAAATTTCTCCTAAGAGTCTACACATGGGTAAAAAAAAAAAAAATCACTAAATCCTATTCAGAAATAAGTTATCAGTTAATACTATTGCCCCACGATGTTTTTTATCTATCCAACACAAGATGCTAAAATTTCACGTTGGTTGTTTAAATTTTAAAACGAGAGGAAAATAACTAACAGAGATATTGTCAAATCTTCCTGCTGTTACTTTCATAGTCTCTTCTGGATCCTTCATTTTCTCTCCAACCTCATTTTGTCAGACATAGGCCCCAAGTCAATTCTAACCTAAACATTTTAGTCCCATCTTTTCTATTATCGTGGTCTCCAAACACACTTTTTCTAGACATATTTAAAGTAGATGACAAAATTACCTTTGTCCCCGATCTGGCTATGACATTCTCTTTTTAAAGTTCTAGCAGTCTCCTTCAATCACTCTGCAAAATTAGCACAATGTTTTTTTATCCTCCACTATAAGACTCTTGGCTTGTTTAATTGGTTGGTTGGTTAGTTTGTTGATGAATCAAATAGTCCAATAACTGAAAAATGAGGATTTTTAAATCTACCTGCTCCAACACTCACACTGTGTGGATGGAGAAACTGGGGCACACAATTACTTTCCCAAGGCCACATGGGCAGCTGGCAGCACGAAGTGGCACAGGCCTAGGTCTCTGACTTCCAATTCAGTGCAGCTTGCACCATATCACTACTCACACTATCACCTTTCCATCCCCTCATTTCCATGCGCTCCCACTCTTCTCAAGCATCCACCATCCCTGTTCCCATCCCCCAGCCCCCCTCTGAAGCGGTCCTACACCTAAGAGGCTCCCACTAACCCATCCCTTGACTCAGCGGCAGCAAATCAACTCTGCCACATGTGACTCCTAGACCTGTGCTCCAGATTTCTCCAGGAAGATAATCTATGCAGTCGCCCACTGAGAATGGCAAAAGGTGCCACACCAATGCAAGAGATCCAACGTCGCCAATGATCAGTGATAGAGTTGAGGCGTATGTCACTTAAACTTATAGCGACACAAGCTTAACTGACGTTAGTTGCCATTAGAAAAGAAAATTACTAGCAGTAGCCCATTGCCCAGCCACATTCTGAGCTCATGCAAGATGTACAAGTCCTCGAGAAACCACCCATGGAGGGACTTTTGTGGTTTCCTCCACAGTGACACTAGCACGGAGCCACTGTACGCTTCTGGAGAGTTTCTGTTCCCTGCGGACACTATACAGATACATCCACGTTTGATGCATTGGCCGAGGAAGAAAGGGTGTGAGTGGTGTGTGCAGGGTCCGTGGAGGTGAAGAAGGATGAGATGGCAAGAGGTAGACAGTGGCCGCTAGCCCAGGGAGGTGCCTTGCCAGAGGATGGGTGGAGGCTGAGCTGAGGCTGCTTGAGGTCACTACAGCTAATTTACCCAACCCCTTCATCCCATACACACGTCTACTCTTTAAACACTAAAATAAACATACATAGAAGATAATTTGGGAGAGATTTATGGCTCTTGATCTTTTATAGAAACAAGCTGTGAGCACAAGAAGTCCATCTGTAAGTGCCAAGTCCTTTCATTACTGCAGCGATTTTCTTTTTTAATGACAGACATCACTGTGCAGATTTCATCATAGTTTAGATCTCCAAAAAAAAAAAAAAAAAAAAAAATCTATCCATGAGCAAAGAACAATTACAGAGAGGGGAGCTTTCACTGTAATTCCTGGGGGAGGGGGGAGAAAAACAAAACAAAACAGAAGAACTGGGCTTACCCCTTGCGGGCTATCTCTTTGTGCTCCTAATCTCAATATAAAGGTTAGGATTAAAAGCATTGGCATTAAAATAGCCTGCAGTTTCTGCTTTGAAGTCTAATAATGACAATAGCTAAAAATCTTTGGCGACTTTTGAATAGGCAGAGTCCTTCGAAATCCTTTGAAATGTTAAATACGGGAAAATTTTTCATTAAAGGTGCACAATGAACATGATTTTTAAATTCACACTCATTCAGTTTTCTTTCAACACCAAGACTGCGTATATGTTCCCAAGTTGCTACTGACTGCAGTTCTAATTCAAAACCAAAATCAGGAATCAACTTCCTGGATTAAATGAGTGAAACAACTGTTAAAACAGAATAATTGGTCCTTATGAAGTGACAAATACTTCTTATTTTGCAGCTGCTCTCACTTTTCATTGGCCAAACCCATCGCTAAAGACCTAAGAAATAGTCATTCCAACAAAAACAAACAAACAAACAAAATGAGTAAGCTTGGAATAGCATTATATAGCCTGCATTTTAGTCTTTTTTATTCTTGGAAATTCTAGGAATGGCACCTTTACCAGGCAGGTTCACCAAATTTAAAAATGTCTCCAGCAAGGCCAGGCCATGATAAAGTTGAATCAAGGAAGTCTGAACTAGACAGCTCTTTTTAGACCCAGCTTTCCTGGGTACAAATCATAGCTCTTTTCTCTCTGAGCAAGCGGCCTTAAGTGGTGAAGGCGCTCAGGAAATTTCACCCCAAAATATGGCTCCTTGGTATAAAGAGTATTTTGAATTAAAGGCCTTTAGAGATCGACAGGCCCTTGGAAGGGGCTTCCCCTCTATCTGCATAAACCAGAAGGACCCATCAAAGAACAATCAATTTCCCTTCCCTTCCCTGGTATCTCACTATATTGCAGGAAGGAAAATCAAGAATGCAACCAGACCTGGCCCAAATCATTTTAAACTTAATACCCACCTCTCATGTTAATTTACAAGTCAATCTGTTTCCCCCTCCATTCATCCTCCCTAGCAACAATTTATTACCCCTAAACAAAATTACCTATATTCTCCATCCTCTCTACCCTCTAAAGGGAGGATATAAAAATATCTGGAACCCATTGGAATATTGGGTAATCACTCTGTGATTCTCCCTGTGAGCACAGGTAAAGAGGTAAATAAACCTTTTCCTCTTATTAATCTGTCTTAATTGTGAGTTGATCTTTCAGCGAACTTTCGGGGGAAAGGAGAAGTTTCCTGTCACCCCCACCATGGTTACTTTAGCTTTCTGCAACTTAGTTTCTTTATACTGCTGTCAGGGCTTGATAAGTAAGATAAATTATGTGAAACTGTGGCATCAGATAGGTGCCTAAAACTCTTAATAAAGTTAACAACCCTTTATCCTCAACCAGAAGCTCAAAGCCACCATGCTTCCCACCCGGTGGCAGAGAATGCAAAAGGATATCGCAACAGAAGTCACAGACCTTAGTCTCTCCCTTCATCAAAATTAATCTTCATATATTCTGACCCACTCATTCTTTTGGTCAGTGAATTAATCTGAAGACTGGATTCATGCTAACGTACCAGTGGGTGTTCATGTCCTCCCCCCCCCCGAAACATTTTAGCACAATCTCTCCGGAAATATTTGGGATCTTGTTAAAAATGCAGATTCTGTAGGTCTTGGGTGGGGTCCTAGCTTTACTGTGTATCCCCCAAGCCCCCCAAAAATCCGAAGATATCATAACATGAGCCTTTTTTCCTGAAGCTGGGAGGTAGCCCTAAAGATGGGCCACACATTCTCCAAGCCCCCACCTGACACACGCGACATGGTCCTCCCCAACACAAAGGCCAAATGGCTGTGGCCACATACCACGATGCACGCACAACTGGAATCCTCTCTCACTCTAGAGATCTATTTCTCAGTGCCCATATTGCAGTGGTATTCAGAGGACCTCATGTGTCAAGGAACGATAGAAAAGAATGTCCTTTTGGCCCATGTCACTTATTTGAAGGACCTCCCTGGCAACCCCTGATCTGCCCCAAGGAGGTGGGAGGCAGCACAGGGAAGTGACCTGGCTCGGGCCACAGGGCACGTCACAGCAATGGCGGCTCTGGGTCCCCTCCTGAGCAGGGAGAATCACAAACAGCTCACAGGCACCCAAGGGGGCTGCTTTGCACAGGTGGGGCCTTTCAGCACCTTTCAAAACACTTGGAGTTGGCAAGCTCTCCTCCCCGTCTCGCCTTAACATGACTAACTACTTTCATTTTAAAAAATCTCCTCTCTGGTGGAGCTCCGTTCCTGGTTATTAACACTATAAACAAGGAATACTAAGAAGCCTATTAGTCATCCGCTTGCTGGTCAGAGCCAGCCAGGACGCTGGGCCAAAGCTGGCATTCTCCCCAAAGGAAACGAGGCCCAGACTCCCCAGCCCGCCGCGCTCTGCAAGGCCGGCACGCACAGTGCTGAGGTCTGAGGGGCTGCCAAGAGCGGGGAGCCTGACCAAGTTGGGGGCAATGCATTGGACCGCCTGGGAGTCTCCCCTTAAAGTTCAAGTTATAGACAAGAGGTTTTGTCAAGGACCTGTGTGTGTCAGAGACAGGGCTCAGGTGTCCCCAGCAAACAGAGCCTGGGCCATCAAGAGACCTGCACCTCTTGGGGTCCGAGGTAAGCAGCGGCAAGATGCTCCTGTGAAAATCCAAGCTGATGTGGGGCCTCTGGGTCAACAGTGTCTACAGTCTTCACGTAAAACTAAAACAAGAAAATTCCATCCTTCTCAAGAGCCAAGTTTTAAGTCCAACGGTCTCTTCATCCCTCTTTTGACAAAACATGCCAGCACAAAATTTTCTTATAAGGCTTTGCAACGAGGCAGCAACTACTACAGTGTGAAAGGCGCGCGCGTGCATGCGTGTGTGTGTGCGTGTTTGCACACATGTGCAAAGGGAGGCAGAGGCTGCAAAGCCAGGCTTCACTGGGCCTGTGGCTCCCACGCAGTGACGGGAGCTCTCCAGGCAGCTCAGCCCCAGTGTGCACTCACAGGCTCTTCCCTGCAAAGGGGGCTTGGCCTGGGGCAAGCGCACATACTCCCGAGAAGAGCTAACAGGCCTCTGGGGAAATGCTCTCAATAAGGAGCAGAACACAGAACCAGGCTGACTTGGTGGCTCACACCTGTAATCCCAACACTTTGGGAGGCCAAGAGAGGGAGATCGCCTGAGGCCAGGAGTTTGAAACCAGCCTGGACAACATAGTAAGATCCCATCTCTCTAAAAAAAAAAAAAAATTTTTTTTTTTTTAATTAGCTGAGCTTGGTGGCATGCACCTCTAGTCCCAGCTACTGGGGAGGCTGAGGCAGGAGGATTGCTTGAGCCCAGGAATGCAAGGTTACGATGAACTATGATGACACCACTGTACTCTAGCCTGGGTGACAGAGTGAGACTCTGTCTCAACAAAAAGAACACAGGGCCACAACTGCCTCTTCCCTCTGCCTCATCTTCTAAAACCCCGGGCACAGCATTCACCACTACCTGACACTAAAGCCAAGAGGAAGTGGAGGGACAAGAAAGAACAAGGAAAAGGACCTCCTGTGTTTTTAAGAAAGTAAGAACTAAAAGAAGAATTAGAACTTAGTTTCTTCACAATCCCTATCACTTCCAGCCCCTAACGACAGCTTTGCTGGCCACTGCTTGGGTAAGAAAGGTGGCCAGTGACAGTGGCAGCCAAGAGCCACTCAGTCTGAGGACAGTGGTGAAGAATCGGAGCCCTTGACATGTATGTGACTATTCCTGAGAAAGCACAGAAACCAAAGCTATCCTACAACATGCAAACTTAATTTATACTGTAAAAGTGTAACATGCATGAATTTACAGTCTCTGCATATACATGTGCACAGTTCTACAGAAAAAACGCTATTAGAAAGAGTTCTGTACAATCACTTAGAATAATAAGTACATTTTAAAATACTCAACAAAGTGATAAAAGCTCATTAACTATCTCTATCTATCTCTCTCTCTCTATCTCTAACTATCTCTGAGCTTTCCAGGAGTCAAACAAAGATTGTAGGTGCTTAACGAGAATTCTGTAAATCTAAGCTCTGGCCACATGACTGTCCTTTTCTAAAAGACAGTGAATATTCTACAAAAAGATTTTCTTATTCAGTTATGACTGCAGGGAGGCTGGAGTTGAAGAGAACAGTAGAACCCCCTGGCACATCCAAAGAAAAATGACTTCCAAAGGCTCACTTTTGCCAACGGATGAACACCTTCCCCCAATGTTACTGATAAGAAAATATCCCAACTGGATGGAATTGCAGCTCCAAACTTGGCTTGGACAAATCCATGACAGTTTTTTTTTTTCTCCAAGTCTCTGCAATCTGTTTCTTGCCATCTGCTAGGATATTGGTCAACCACATCTGAGTCAGAACACCCTATCTTTTAGGAAGATAGAAAATCATTGTCTTCTCACCATTTACTTACAGGGAGCCACAAGCAAAACTGTCTCAGATATCCAGTCCACGTGGGAAGAAAGGTGGGCTCTCGTGCCACACAAAGAAAGTCCCTGGCCTTCAGCTGGAGGTGACAGCAAGTCTGGACAAAGTTCATCCACGCCCTTCAGTTTGTGAAGATGTCACTTCAAACTCACTACAGAGCACTGGAGTTATAACCCTGGTGAAACAGTGCCATTTACACATCGGGCAGCCTTTGCGTTTGTACAACTCCGACGCTGCCTTACTGTGGCGCTTCCCTGGGCGATTTTCAGGAGAAGCACATATAATAATGGTGATGAATTGAATCATATGCCTGATTCAGCTCTCTTCCAACGAACTCAAAGCATGCTCATGTTCATGTACATTGTCTCCTTTATCCTTTCAACCCACCCATGAGATGATAAAGGATGGTGCTATTATCCCCCCAGTCCCTGTGAAAACAATCCCCAAATCAATGTCCCAGGAGGAAGGTTGTATGGTGTTACTAACACAGTCACCATTTAAGAGTTGTCGAGGCAGTCTTCAACACCCCTGGAACTCAACACCCAAAGAAATCAACCAATCCTCCAAATTTTTATATGTGTACAACACAAAAATGCTCATCAACAGATCTGGACACGCCAATAGGATATAACACCCAGGGAAGAGCCCTATATTATATGTAGGGCTCTTATATTAAAAATAAAAGGCCAGCTTCTAAAAACTAAGTAACAATTAAAAAATCTGAGAAGTAACAGTCATCGCTTACAGACAAGGCTCAGAACGTGACTTTCTGAAAATGTTGTCTTATCATCAATTGCCTGGTTTTCATGGGTTTTCAAACTTTCACCGAAAAGCAAACAGCAGAACCGCAAAGATGACTGACTAATCTCATACAGCACATCTGAATTCCAAAGTGTCAGATACACAGATTTTGTAAGGTGTGAAAACACAGGATTAAAACATAATAATAACAAACAGATGGTCAATGAGTTATAAGCACCAAAGCCATCAATTTATGTGGGTTTATCTTGTTTATTTACTCAACTACTGGCACAAAGCAGTACACTTACCCTAGCAACAGCTATATCATATGCTTCAGAGGTTGCCACATACCCAGCTTCTAATTATAAAACCACCACTTCACAATCTGCAAGAAGCCCCTTTTATTATCAGTGATAAATATGCTATTTCAAGTCTCTGACACATAGCCTTGACATTTCTCCTTTCTATGTCAATTTTTTAAACACATTGGTGATTTTTTTTAAAGTACATATAAAGTTTGTATATATTCTGGAATCTAGCTATAATTCTTCCTTTGTAGTCTACGCTGCAATTGAATCTGAAACTGAAGGTATTTCTAATAAGTAAGTCATCTTGAACAAGGTCCAAATGTGTCTACTTGATGCCATGCTGTCTTGGTACAAGTTAAAGTCTATCCAGATGATAGGGTTTTTTAATCCTGTTACACTTCATAATAAATGATTGCATTAATATATGATGCACAAATTTTCATCCTTACAAAAGTAACTAACTTGGATACATGAGACCCACTATCTTTCTATTATAAACTCATACTTCTGTAATGAATTATAGCTGCACTTTTTTTTGTATTGAATGTTTCATAAGAAGAGCTCATGGTCTGTCAGAGAAATTTTCCAAACGATAACTTATTACATAAGGAATTCATTTTTTTTTCCTCTAAAAAGAACTGGGCCTGAGGTGGTAGTTACAAGGCAGAATAATCACAAGCAGATGTAAAAATACTTACACAAAGTAAAATAACAATAATAATAATAATAAAATAAATTTCATATGTTTTGCTCCTTTAAAAAAATGTCAGATAGAGTAAGCAGTAAGTCGGCCACTGATTGTCATTAATCGCCATTATTATGTGCTGCTGATGGCTCCAAATGGTACTATTTCTCTGAGCAGTGGTTTTATATTATTTTTCTGGCACAAAAGCCTGTTAACAAATACCACAACGTTCTCATACCGAAACTAAAGTGACGAGGAGATTAAAAGCAATTAGTGTAATTTTACTCACTGGCATTAGTACTGAAAGCAGACCAGGAGACATGCTTTTCCAGGTTCAAACACTTTTTCAAGTTTAGCAAGATTTGAAAACAGAGCAGGAAATGCCTATCAAAGGCACTAAAAATAGACATGCCTTCTGAAGGGTGGCCAAGGAGAGGACAAAGAATTCTTATTCCCTGAAGAGATTTCACAGCAGTTAAAAAGACAAAGACAGCTGAAGACCAAAAAAATAAATAAATAAAAATAAAAAATAAAAAATCATGGGCATACCTGGAGCAGCAGATCCAACTTTAAGGTATGAAAACTACAATTCCCATGTAAGAATGGCATCTCCCTGTTAAGTCCTGCCAGGAATGGCGCCCACACGCCAGAATCATACTCGCTGCAGTCTCCCATATTAGTCAAAATAGACAAAGGAATCAAAGGAATATAAAGCACCTAAATAATTTTAGGCAACCATCCGATAAGCCACATACAAGGGCTGTCCAGAAAGTATCCAGCCATTGTTAACACAAGGAGAGCCATTGCCTGGCTGGATTCTTTCCGGACAGCCCTCATATAACCAGTATCTGCATAATTTCTAGTGTCTTAAGTTTAATTTCCAGGATAGACTCACATAGGATTTCAAGCAAGAACATTTTCACATTCAGTAAACTCTACGAATGTGAGCTTGCTAAACTGAGATAAAAAAGAATCCTCTTAGAAAGTACATTTTGAAATTTTTAAGAATATAGGTACATCAATAAACAGGGGTCTTTTAATCAGCACTTCCACATTCGAAACAGTAGTAACAAAAATTCTTACTACCCTGTTCAGTGCAACAATTGAAATTCGTAACTATGAGTTTGTAAGACCATATGAAGATGAAAATGCTATGAGAATCATACAAAGAAAAAATCTTAAATTTGAATATTTTTATTATTAAATATATTTTACTGTCAGTCTTGTAATTCAAATATGCACACAGGTGCTCTGACTTAAAATTTATAAACCATGATCAGCTGTAGAATGCATTGTCCCAAGAAACAATATTATGAATATTATGATCACAAAAAGCCAACATATACTACTGGTAGTTAAAAGAGTTAAAAACAACAGTCAGGTAAATGGTATCTGATGATCTAGGAAGAAACGGTATTAGAATTGAACGATGCTTTTAGTTACTAAAAACAGTCATTTACTCACAAATAAACTCTTAGGACACATACAATTTTTATACAGAACAGACTCAGGTGTAGAGTTAAAAGTGTCATGCAAGTTCCCAAACCAGCCCACCAAAGCCATTTTAATCATACTATGGCTCTAGTATTTCAGTACTAGTAGACTATATAATAGCATTATAGTTTGGAGATATTAGTATGAGAACGTCACAACTGCATAAGGAATGAAATAGGTTTTGATGGGTTAGTCTAAAAATTTACTCACTATTTACCATGATTTTTGCCCCCTGGAAATATGAGTTCTGAGATGTTCCAAGTGAACTCATAAACAAATTTTGAGAAAGATACACGTGTTGCATTACGGATTTCTTGTTAATCAGAAGCCCATTCCTTAGTCCTGCCATAACAAAGCCTAGAATTAATACATGACAAAAAAAGAAGCAAGGAAAAGCAAACCATCCCCAGGATTCCATTAATGATTGAGAAGAATTATTTTAAAATAGTTTATCAATGTTTTCAAGTATATGGGAACTTCCAAAGAATGATTTCTTAAATAACTTTGAACTGTCACTGATTATTTCTACTTATACAATTACATAATCTAACAAGCCTTTTCATAAATCTCACCAAGGTAACCCTAGTCCAACTTTTGTCCAAATAATCACAAAATGTAGAATTACTGAAGCCAAAATTAATAAAGGTAAATTCTGAGTTGACAAGCTAACAGTGTGATAAATGACCATTCTGAGTACTCTGACAGTTGGGCTTAATTTCACCTTCATTGATTTAATCTAAGGAATGAAAACATTTCCTATTTTCTAAGCTGTGTAATCATGTGGTATTTAGGTATATTAATACACATTACATCAGATGATAAAAATATAACTTAGCAAGTTGAAAAGGTGATACATTATAGCTTTTAACCTTTCCTGGGATTCCTATGGCTGTAGTAAAAAAAAAAAAAAAAAAAAAAGAGCTTAGAAATACCATAAAAACAGCTGTTTCTACCCATCAATTATATGCACCACCGATACAGGTGTGGATTCTGAACAGCTTTCAATGATAGTTTCCAGCGCCACCTAACAACTCTGACAGCATTATTAGGTGGTGGTTTGTATTTTATTGTCTATTTTCTTTCCTTTTGGCGGAAAATTGTGCTGTAAGAGAGCGCAGCTTGTTTTCTTGTGTTCGTCATGTATACTAAAAACAGCCAGCATCATACTGTACTGGGAAGCTTTAATTTCACTAACCAAAACCTTCACATAGCAAATAAATACATACTCGGTGTTTATTTAGTTGTTTAAAGTTACAGAAAATAATCTGAGCCTCCCAGAGCTACATTCTCATGTCTTACCATGAGGATTAATATCAAAGTCAAATGAACCTGGGGAAATCCTCAATACACCACATAAGCCAAAAGGGTTCAAGGATATTCACTGTACTGTATTAAAGACATATTTTCATGGACAAGGGCAGAAAAGGAAAAAAGGACTTACTCTTTTTCTCTTTTAATAAAAGAGCTTACTCTTAACAAAAGGGTTTACTTTTAATAAACGAGAAAATTCCGTTAAGCCAGGCACTGTATTTCCACTCATTTGAGGTTTTGCTGTGAGCAGCTGTGTACAACTTGGTGCATTCCATACGCTTCTGAATCCCAGTAAGAGACTGGCATTGTTGTGTTCAGGAGAAAAGCCGAGCCTATGAATCCTTCTCGCTATGCCTCTTCTAGTTTAATTAGCAGTCCCTGGTTTCCCCAGGCTTTTCAAGGCCACCTAAGCAACCTTCACCTAGGTTATGACATCTGTCTTTGCTGCAGGTTGTGCCACCTCACCAGCATGCCCAGATGACCTGAGTAAGATCCAGATACTTCCATTATCCAACCCATAGGTACATAAACAATTTAAAGAACTGATTGTTCATGACTATCTGGGATTCTGGTGTCTTCTCTAAAAATGGCACTAAACTTTATTAGCAAAATAGTTTCTGCGACTCATTGACCTGATGTCTAAATATTTTCCTAACATTTCACCTCCGTTGCCACTGAGAGGCTTCACTAGTGACAAAAATGCAAAAAAAAAACAAAAAAAAAGGCATTCAGGAGAATTACAGATTTACTGAGCAAGTCCCCAAATCCCATATCTGAAATACACTTCGATGTTTGGAAGGCATGGGTTGACAAAGTGTATTAATTTGCTTCCCTATCATGCGAATTTCACACTGCAGGAGTAAAAAACTCACAGAGTCTTGGTTCTTCCTTCTGCACTCCAGCACCTGTGAGTGATCTACTTCATCAGGAAGGGGCCCTGCACCAAGAAGGTGCAAACTGCCATACAGCAAAACAGGTCTTTTTCCATGAAAATGATGCCCTAAAATTAGATTTCCGTATCCTTCATGTACAGTAGCATGTTTCAATCAACAATGAGAAACCTTACAGACCGAATTTTAAATTTAGAATGGGAATAACCATCTGATTTAATAGTTACAGCTACTCTAACATTATTGCCTCGAAGCACAGCGGTCACTGGTTAAACCTGAGATGTTGCCGAGGTGTTGGGCTCAAGTTAAATCTGACTCGTACACAAAACTACAACTGGAGAACACCAAACTCTGTTAGCCTTTGTTCCTTCTGTTAGGGATGACTATGCTTGTGCTGACAGAAAACGGTGACAAAATTCCAAATGGTAATTCATAGTCTGGAAAAAAACATAATTCCATGGAAATGACATTCCAGAAATCCAGAAAAAACAAGACAACAGTACAAGCCAAGTCTCACCTGAAGGGTATGTTTCTCCAAAGCCCTTCTGCCCCTGCTCTCCCTGGCTCACGCCTCCCAGCCAAGTCCTGTGAGGTCTGCTCCTCCTGAAAGGAACTGGCCCTGACTTCACATCTCCGCCAAAGACGGCCAAAACCCTTTCTCTCCTGTTTTGTGTTCCAGCTTCAGGGAACTTTAAAGCTGCAATGGTTTGACACGTGAGGAAGAGATGCAGAACGCTTAGGTAACTTGTACCCGGCCACACGGCCCGTCCTAGTGGATGCTAAAACTGAAACTCACTTCTGACTTTCAAGTCACTCTGCTTCCACCACCTCCTAAAAACGACCTTGCAACTTTTTAATGCCATTTGTATTTTCCACAAGAATTTCTGGAAAGGAAAGGGATACACTTAGTAGGAAATGCATGACTCCTCTCTGGAACATTACAGTATAGATTTTGTTTCCTTTTAGAAAAATGGGCCTAGGAGCATCTCTCTAACACTGCAGCAAATGGAAAAGTTCTCTGAGGAAAGGTAATCCCACTGAGCGCTCATGTGCAGACCTAGGCTGCCTGGGTTCAAATCTCAGGTGTACCATTCCTGTTACCATTACCTTCCTCTGTTTCGGTTTCCTCATCTATACCATGGTAATAATAATAACAGGACCAACCTCAGTTGGCAACTCGGAGAATTAGATGAATTTTTATATGCCTGGCATGTAGAACAATTCCTGGAACACAGTAGCTGTTAACTATTTTTGTCATATAGGGAGTTGGGATACACATAAACAGCGGATGGAAGAGCCAGTGATTTTTATGTCAAGAAAAACAAGTCTGGGAGTTCCAAAACCACAAACTTTTCGGAGGTTTAGAAATACTAACAAGGAGCTTTGAAACTTTAAGCTCAAGAGCAATTAAAGGAAAAACAACAATGACATCAAATAATGCAAACGCATCATTGCCTGGGCCTCTGGTGCTTGCACAATAATTCTGATCTAATTAGGAGAATATATTAATAGTATATACAAGCCCGCTCCCCCTCCATCATCCTCTTCTTCATAAATCAGGCAAAATGCCTGATCACAACAGATGGCTCTTAAATCAGATGCCCTGAAGCTCTGAAGGCTGAAGCATCCTACTCATAACACCAGCGGAAACAGGATCTTAAGAACGTCAGAACAGGTTCTCCATGGAGAACATTCTTTCCTCACTCATGATAATACAGTATCTCCAGGCTGCCAGTTAGAGAAACCCAGAGAGAGAGACCACTAGGGATATCAGCAATCAGGTTTCTAGGCAAGTAAAGAACAGGCCCAGGGTTGGCTTACCTTCTTGAAATAAGCTGAGCACTTGGTGGAAGAGAAAGGGCAAAGGTGTGGCCACTTGAAGGTGGACGACAGGTGCTTAAGGCACCTACATTATCTACTTCACCACAAGGAATTAAAATCCGCCTTGAAGGAAAATGGTTTTCCAGGATGTGCATCTTGTCTCCCCCAACTAGGCTGTAAGTTTCCCTACTCCTTCTACCCAGCTCAGCTGAGAATAACCAAGACCACTGAGCCACCTTCCTTTTGAACCTTCCTTTTGCTCACCTGTAGTCCACTCCCTCTTCCAGTTTCCCTAAAGCATAAATTTTATTACGTCACTCATCAGCTTAAATTTGGTTGCAGTGGCCTCTCAACACCTACGTAATAAAAGGCTTTCCACAATAGAGCCCCCAAATACAATTCTACCTCTGTCCCCGCAATGCTTCCCCGTGCAACCTACACGCCAAGGCCTTCCTGCCTTCTACTCTCCACTCACGCTACTGCTTTTCTTTGTTTGCGATCTCCTCCACCTCCTCTCCCCCTCCGCCCACCTCGTGAACCAACAGGTAGGAAAACCAACAATCCCACCCGCCCCAGCCACGTTAAAACTAGTATCCAGGAATAAAGAGAATAAAATAATAAGTCTTCAAAACAAAATATAAACTGTCCTTTTCATTCAACAGAATTTCCACTGAGTGCAAAGCTCAACTAGGGTTTAAACACACACACACACACACACACACGTACATACAGGTTTTAGCCTCCAGTAGCAGAGACAGCATATATGTGATAAACCACAAGGCAGCAAAAGTTCATAATGCTGGTTAAAGGTGTGGTACAGATGATAATAGCTCTAAGAGATCCTTTGCGGATTGTCATGGTCAAGAAAGTCTTCCCAGAGGAACTGGGATTTGAAGAACTGTGACCTTTCGCACAGGTGGAGAGGAAAGAAACGCATTCTAGACTTGCTGGGGAAGAATGGGAGGGGAGAG
>CAUYPO010027348.1:0-31870 GCA_963574435.1 Cheirogaleus major | reverse complement strand
GAGAAACTAATTGGCCAACTAAAAATATATAGAAAAAATTAACCGGGCATGGTGGCGCATGCCTGTAGTCCCAGCTACTCGGGAGGCTGAGGCAGAAGGATCGCTTGAGCCCAGGAGTTTGAGGTTGCTGTGAGCTAGGCTGACACCACGGCACTCTAGCCTGGGCAATAGACCGAAACTCTGTCTCAAAAAAAAAAAAAAAGACCCTTCTGATTACACGGACCCACCTGCATGAGATAGGACAACCCTCCATCCCAAGATCCTTAACCGTATCTGCAAAGTCCTTTTTTGCTACATATGACATACACAGTCCAGGGATTAGGGCGTGTGCATCTTTTGCTGGGGGAGGGGGCAAGTTATTCCGCCCACCACTCCCTAAAGGGAAATAGGTTCAGAGCAGTGTGTGGGCTCACATTTGTGTAAGGGGAAAAAAAGGGGGTATGGGGGAGAAATATGATGTATGTCTGAAGGTGTAGAATACCCCAGAAGGCTGCATAGGGAACTGGGGAGAGTTACTGCTTCAGGGAAGAACAGGATTGAAAGGGAGACTTGTCATAGTATATCTTTTTGTATTTGAATTTTTTACTACATGCATATGCCACCTATGTTAAAGATAATCTTCAAAAATAACACATAGTCATTGTAAAAGTCCAAACCTCCCAGAAGCAGAGAAAGAAAACACCCACCCAGCCCCACACACAGGTCAGTCCCCTTTTTTCTGGAAATAACCCACTGTGAAGAGTTTGCCTATATTCTTGCAGGCCAAAAACAAAGCATGTATATTTTTCCCTCACATAGATGGGGCCACCCTATGCTAGGCTTCAATGTGATGCCTTTGCTCTCTATGTGGCCGATGTCTTTCCCCACCCCTGTGAAGATCTAACTATACTGGCAGCTCCACTGCTCAGATGCGCATTAACTGACTTACCCAGCAGCCGGCGGGGGACACATATAAATTGTTTGCTGCTTTTCAGAGCATCCCCAACTCTGCAATGTCTTGTCTGTTTTAATTGGAGTGAAATTCACATGAAATTTACCATTTTAAAGTGAATCATTCAGGGGCATTTATGCACAGCCAACACCTCTATCTAGTTCCAGAATATTTTCATCACCCCAAAAGGAAACCCTGTACCCATTAAATAGCCACTCCCCATTCTTCCCTTCCCCCAGCCCCTGGCAACCACCCATCTGCTTCTGTGTCCGGATTTGCCTGTTCTGGGTATTTTGTATCAATGGAATCACGTACTACGTGACATTCTGTGTCCAGATGCCTTCCCTGAGCGTACTGTCTTGGAGGTTTATCCGTGTTGTAGCACGTATCACTGCTTCATGTGTTTTTACGGCTGAATAACGCCCACTTGCGTGGATGTGCCCAGTCTGTTCATCCATCGATGACACCTGGGTTGTTTCCACCTCTTGCTGTTGTGTGCGCTGCTAGGAACATCCATGGACAAGTATCCGTTCGCCTATTTCAGTCCTTTTGGCTGTATACCGGGGACGTGTGTTTTTCTACATATGTTTTAAGCTCAATGCTATTTTCAGACACCTTTAGAAGTAACTTAACCTGCAACTAATTTGTAAGAAAGGATTGCAGAGCCCACACTGAGGCAAATAGTGGCGGAACAACATCTGCATGAATGTTTTCTTATTTTTCAGATCCAGAAGCAACAGGAAAATGTCCACGTGGGATGAAAAGGTAAATCGATTCTGGTGGTCTAGTAGCATTAAAGGAACTCCCAGCCTTGAAGGTAATTCTGTTTGGTGTTTCTAACAGGGTAGAGAGAGATTACCTATACAGGGTGTTTCCACCATGCCAAAGTTTTAAAGGCACAAAGGGTGAAACACTTTAGGAGGACTTCGCAAAACCTCAAGGTAGTCAATAATCTGAATCAAGCAGTTCGAATCCCGGCTCTTCATTTTAATGACTGTGTGTCATTAGGCCAGGGCCTTCACCTCCCTGAGCCTCAGTTTCCTTACCTGGAAAATGGTGAAAAGGTTATTTACCACCTCTGCTCCCAACGAGTTTCCAGGAGGATGTGATGAGACAGTGGGCTCACGGCACTGGGCAGAGACTGAGCGGTCCAGGGCTTTTCCTTCCCACCCGTTTTACAGTCAGTGGAATTTGGATGCAGAGCAGTAAAGCCCCTTACTGAAGATCACATAGCTAGGAAGTGGCAGAAAAGGAATTTCAACCTGGCCTGGCTCCAAAGCAAATGTTTTGCCTCCTATATCATATGGCCATCCCGAGGGGGACCATAAACTCTGTCCTTGATATCCGGGGTGCAGGTTTGTTGGGCTTGGGGGGACATTGGTTGTGAAGATTGAGGCCCGGTGGAGAGGAAATGTTGAGTTCCCTGTCGGCTGTTCCCTCCATGGTTCTGGGGGCCTGGCCAGGTGGAGCTGTCCAGGGCAGGACTGGAAGCTCAGGGGAGCCGCAGGGGTGAGTGGGGAAGAGTCCAAGAAGCCAAGGCGAGGGCCACTGGGACCGTGGAACGATAATGATGGTGAACTTGTACTTTATCAAATTAATGATCCCAGCAACTATAATAAGAGGCTTTCCGAGTTTCAGGTATTGTTAGTGAGAAAGTCAAGTACCAAAGGACGATAAGTAAAAACAATTCGTACTTTTCCTTCATGTTAGTTCCCTATTAAATTTGGTGAACCTAAAAAGCGTGTGGAAATGCTCCGTGCTGATTAGACTGTGGTGATACCAGCTCCCTCGACCATATCAGGAGGAACTGGGTCAACCCACGTAACTGGGAAAAACTGTGTGTCAAGAATCATGACAACATTCTGGGAGGCTGAGGCGGGATGATTGCTCAAGGTCTGGAGTTCGAAACCAGCCTGAGCAAGAGCCAGACCCCGTCTCTACTAAAAATAGAAAGAAATTAATTGACCAACTAAAAATATATAAAAAATTAGCTGGGCATGGTGGCGCGTGCCTGTAGTCCCAGCTACTCGGGAGGCTGAGGCAGGAGGATCGCTTGAGCCCAGGAGTTTGAGGTTGCTGTGAGCTAGGCTGACGCCACGGCACTCTAGCCCGGGCAACAGAGGGAGACTCTGTCTCAAAAAAAAAAAAAAGTATCATGACAATGTTCATATTCAAGGCTGGTCATCTCACTTATGGGAGAGGAAATAACCCATAAAACGAAAAGGCATAATTTACGGCACCCTGTGTCTTGGCACGGTAGACACCAGTGATTGTAGATGCGCCGTGATTTTATGAGCTATGGAGAAGCATGTGCTGCCACTTACTGTGACACAAGGTGACAAAACACCGATCGATTGTAAGGCACATCCAGATTTCAGAGATGTTAAAATGTGAGAAAATGTGCTCTTGGAATTGGTGATAAAGGTGCTATAATTTAGGAACAATCAAAAAATGCGATAATAATACCGTTCGACTCCTTGGTGAGTGTGTTGCCCACTGGAAAGGCATAGCCTGCGTATATCTAGCGGGGTCTGTGCTTATAATTATAACAGATTAGAGAGAAGTCGCTAGATGATGGATGTTTGTGTTGGGATAATGAATAATTTCCCTTTTGCTCATGTTTTCACCGTAGTAATAGTAAAAGGAATAGATCTAGGCCAGAGGTCTGTTTGGGGGTGAACAGCGGCAGGTGAGGCTGGGTGGGGGGTGCACACGGGCCTGGGGGCTTGCACGAAGCTGGGAGGTGTGGGGATGAGTTGGGGAGGTGGGTGGGAGCCTTGCCAGAGGCCTGTGCCAGGGCACAGAGACAGCAGGGGGCGGGGGGGCTGGGGGTTGGCATGCAGAGCCACAGACACACTTTGGGCCACTCCCGGGGACAGGAGGCTGTGGTCACACACAGGCTGGCCCGGGAGGGCATTGTTGGGGAGCTGCGGAAAAGTGTGTTTTGAAAAAAAAAATTCTGTTTTAATGGGATTGTTTTTAGAGCTTTTGGATTGTCCAGCTCCTCTGGTGTTTGAGAGGGAAACGCCGTGTTGTAGGAGAACCAGCGGGGAGTTTTAGCCGCGCGCTGACCCCAGACTCGCCGCAGCCAGTTTTGCTGGCCGTGGGCACCTGCCCTCCTCAGAGTCCCTCTCTGCCCTCCCTGCCTCTCTGAGCCTCAGTTTCCCTCTTCTGTAAAGTGGGAACAGTAACACCGCCTTGCAGAGTTGTAAGGACCAAGCAAGCTTATGTGTGCGGGGAAAGCGCTTATCAGGTGCGGGGCTGCAGCCGACGCTTAGAACGTGAGGGTCAGCTGGGTCTTCAGCCCGTCTGTGACTTATTCCTCAGCCGGCCGCATCCGGGGAGCCCGGAAGCCAGGTGTGCCTAGAGACCCTTGCAGCCCTTCGGCTCCTTTCTCAGCCGGGCATGGAGGCTCCAGGTGTAGCCGGGCGCTGCTGCTCCACCCAAACCCCTCCAATCAGTCTCTGAGCCTGGGTCCCAGCCTCCCGGAGGTTGTAAAGCTACCAGGTGATTCCAGTGTGTGGCTGGGCGCCGCCTCCCTCTGTGGTTTCCTTAGCTGAAGCATCGCTAGATGTTGGCCCAGGTGACCTCATCACACTGGTGATAGCTCTTAATTTCTAGCTGGGTAACTATATTGTTTTCTTTCTATGCTTTTGTAAAACAAATACCTGAATTTATGCTCCTGGATGATGTGACTTGGGACCAGACTTGCCTGACAGTCATTTGCAGGGAAATAGTCCCCCACCCCCTGCTCTGCCAACCCCGAAGACCTGTGTCTTTCAAACTCAGCCCATTGGTGGATCCTGAAATCCATCTTGGGGTTTTTTTTTGTTTTGTTTTTGAAACAGGGTCTTACTTTGTCGCCCCATTAGAGTGCAGTGGCATCATCATAGCTCACTGCAACCTCAAACTCCAGGGCACAAACCAGCCTCCTGCCTCAGCCTCCCAAGTAGCTGGGACTACAGGTGCATGCCACCATGTCTGGCTAATTTTTTAATTTTTTGTAGAAATGGGGTCTCACTGTGTTGCCCAGGCTGGTCTCAAACTCCTGGCCTCAAGTGATCCCAGCACCTCGGCCTCCTAAAATGCCAGGATTACAGGTGTGAGCCACTGTGCCCAGGCCCCTAAAATCCATGTAATGGGCTACAATCAGCCTTTTAAGAAATGAAATAGAATAAAATGGAAAATGTAAGTGTTTCACACATAGCAACTTTGTTGTTGGTTGTAGAATGTGCATGGCAGCGTGTGTGAAAGGCAGGGTATGAAACATGATGTCTTACTGAGAAGCACTGCCTCAAACTCCCCACGCCGCACGGGCTCCACCAGCCACGAGCCAGGTGCGGGGCTGGGCCGTGCTCACGCCGGGGCCGAGGGAGGAGGGGGCAAGGCACGGCAGCCTGGGTTGGAATCCTAGTTGTGCTTCTCGCCGGCTGTGTGACCTGGGGCAAGTCACCAGCATCTCCGGTCCCAGTTTCTTCATCTGTAAATGGAGACAGTTCCGTCCCCACCTGGTGGGTTGTTGCGAGGTGTCACGAAGGGCTTTGCGCAGAGCTCGGGGGACAGCGGGTGCTCTGGGATAGCCTCAGTGGTTAGATTCTGTTCCTGTAAGTATCATTCCCCACACGGTCTGCAGCCAGCCAGCCTCGTGACCATCTTGCCAGGTGGGCAGACTTGTCTATCAAGTCAGGAGGGTTCCTGACCCAACAGGAAGAGGAGAGAAAGTTAGGGGACATAGCTTTGGGGGGGACCAGGGCCACCAGCCTATAAGTACCCCCTCCCGCCGGAGCCAGTCAGCCGTCACGGTGGTTGTTTTCATGAACCTCAAACTTCCTCCCCACCCTAGAGAAGGAAAAGCTTCTACGCTTATTTAAAGACTTCCCTGATTTTAAAAATAGGTTTTCCCCAGAACACAAAGCCCCAAGGGAGGGGCTGGGTAGGTGAGCTTGCTGCGTGGTCCTCCTGCCTCTGCCTCCCCGCTGGAGGTGAGACTTGCTTAGGGGTTTCATTGCACCACCCAGGTGTGCCTAGTTGGAGCCTGTGGTCTGCCAGGCACAGAGGTCGTGGTGAGCAGGAACCTGCCTGGTCAGTGCCCTTTGGGTGCTCTGGTCGGGGGCATGCCAGCCTCAGTCACAAAAATAGGACACGATACTACAGAGAGGACTCTGGGACCACATGAGAGTGTGTCAGGGAGGTCCAGGCAGCTCCTGTGAGCTGGGATGCTGCGGGTGGGGGCTGAAGGAGAAAAAGTAGATAGATGGACCAGGTGTGCTGGTACATGCTGATAGTTCCAGCTACTCGGGAGGCTGAGGCAGGAGGATCACTTGAGGCCAGGAGTTCGAGGTTGCAGTGAGCTATGATGGCACCACTGCACTCCAGCCTGGGCAACAGAGCAAGATCCCGTCTCTAAATAAAATAAAATGGAGAAGACAGATGACAAGGTGAAAGGAGTTGGCACATTCCAAGCAGAGGAAATCATACGTGCAAAGGTCCCTGTGGTTGGAGACACCAGCGAAGTACGAAAGGCTAAATGGTGACAGTGTGGCCAGAGCAGGGGGACAGGGGAGAGGTGAGGTCAGATAGGTGGGCAGAGGCCTCAGGGTGTAGAGCCAGGAGTAGGCCTCTGGGAGGCTTTTGAGCCTTTTTTTTTTTTTTTTAAAGAGGGAAGGTCTCACCACTCTGTCACCCAGGCTGGAGTGCAGTGGTGTGATCATAGCTCACTGCAGGCTTGAATGCCCGGCCCCAAGCGACCTTGCTGCCTCTGCCTCCCAAAGCACTGGGCGTACAGGCACGAGCCACTGTGCCCAGCCAAGTCTTTAATTTCAAGAGCAGCGGAAAGCAGAGAAGAGTTTAAGTAAGGGAGTGTGTCGGGATTCAGCGACTCACTGGGAAGGCTCCTGGGACCAGCACACAGACGTACTGATGGCCAAGACTCAGTGCAGCGAAAGGACACGAATTAAAACCATGAAGGGAAAAGGCACATGGGGCGAAGTTCAGAGGAAACCAGGCGCAAGCTTCCAGAGTCCCCTCCTGGGCCAGGGGGAATCACAGAGGACACAATTCTTCCAGCAACCAGTTGTGACAAGATGCGCGACATGCTTCAGACCAGAGAAGTCCATTAGAGACTCAGCACCCGGAGTTTGTGTTGGAGGCTGCTCACGTAGGCACCCCCTGCCTGGCACTTACAAAAGTTGCAGAGCCGGCAGAAGCAGCTGTCGCTGGGACTGGCAGCAGGAACGGGCTTCATCCCGAGGCTTTGTGACCCGGAGAAGCCCGCCCCTCCTTGGGGTCCAGGACGGGCGTGCAGCCCACGGAGGTAGAGGGGAGAACCCGGCGTGCAGGCTGCCCTGTCCCGGGCGGACTCCGGTGCGCGTCCTCTGTGTTAGTTCCCGGGGCCGTAACAAATCGGCGCGCACTGGACGGCTGGGGACAAACGCGGGCGCTCAGTTCCGGAGGCCAGAAGGCCGGATCGGTGTGCTGGCAGGTCGGCACCTTCTGAAGGCTCGGAGACGACGCTCCGGCCTGTCCCCAGCTTCCGGATGCCCACAGTCCTCGGCATGTAGACGCATCACTCCACTCTCTGCCTCCGTCTTCACGTGGCCGTAGCCTCTGTGTGTCCTTTCCTCGTTTTATAAGGACTCCAGTCATTGGATTTAGGACTAACCCTAAATCCAGGATGGTTTCATCTCAAGATCTTTAACTAATTACATCTACAAAGACCCGTATTCCAAATAGGGTCACGTTCTGAGGTTCTAAGTGGGCGTGAATTTCGAGGGCCACAGTGCAACCCCCTGTACCCTTGATCCCTGGTCACCTGCTCTGTCTTCTAGGGTGGAGTCTCTAAGTCACACAGCCCAGGGGCCGATCCCGGCTTTTCCATTTTCCAACAGAGTGTGACTTTGGATGTGTCACCTCCCTCTCCAAGATCCTAAAGGATGGCCTCAACCTTGGAGGGTTGTTAGGAGTTCAAATGAAGTGGTATGTGGAAGAAAGTCACCACAGCGTGTGAATGCGACTTACTAAAAAGAATAAGCGTCGGTAGCCATAGACGTCCTGCCATGGTGTCTTGTTGGAGTTTGGGGGTGAAGGTGGTGGGTAATAAGCAAACCAAGTTTCCAAAAATAGCTCTGAGAACGCACGAGGAAATGGGAACCGAAGGGCCACTCGGCCCTAGGAACTGGGAGCCAGCTGAATTTCGTAAAAAGTGTCATTTTCTGCAGTTGCTACGTGACCATGCTGTAAGGACTGCCCCCCCCCCCCCCACAGGTGGCAGCTTCCTCGCTTGTGAAGATCGAGTCCATGGGAACGTTCCTGTCACTTCTAGGTCCATCTTTCTCACTTTCCCCTCTCTCCCAGGTAGCAATTTTCTGGTACAGTACCTGTCGCGGTACCCGCAAAAGGGAAGTGGGTGATACGCTTACCTCAAAGGGGCAGCGCCTGTGATTTTGTGGCTGTCGATTCTTTATTAACTACTTACTGCCCTCCCTGTGACCGGGGGAGGAAGAGTCTCTGCCGTGCCCGTGTTCCGGCCGGTGCTGGAGGCAGATGGTTTGGAGACGTCCCGGGCCGTTAGCAGTGGTGTGACGTGCAGATGGCCCAGGCCCTCACCCGCTGGTGGAGGGTGGGATCCAGGAAGGCCTCCCAGGGAAGGCAAAGTGCAGATGGGAGACAGGCGAAGGGTGTTCCAGCCGGCAGGGACGTGGTGGGGGGACAGCAGGGACACAGCTAGACTGGCACTGGAGGAAGGGGCCCTTGGCCGCCACTGCATGGAGAAAGGACGGGCCGAGCATAGAGGCTGGTGCCGGGTCTGGGCGGGTGAGAGGGAGGGGAGACCACGGGATGCAGAAGCGAAATCCGTGAGGCTGGAGGTGGCAGGAGGCCAAGGCTGAGCCTTGGGTCTTGGCTGGGCAGCAGGAAGATGGGATGACACGCCCCGGGGGTGGGGAAGGGAGGAGTGGATGTGGCAAAGAATAAATGAGTTCAGGGCCGGGCACAGTGGCTCACGCCTGTAATCCTAGCACTCCGGGAGGCCGAGACGGGTGGATCGCTCAAGGTCAGGAGTTTGAGACCAACCTGAGCAAGAGTGAGACCCCCGTTTCTACTAAAAATAGAAAGAAATAATCTGGACGACTAAAAATATATATATATAGAAAAAATTAGCTGGGCGTGGTGACACATGCCTGTAGTCCCAGCTACTCGGAAGGCTGAGGCAGGAAGATGGCTTGAGCCCAGGAGTTTGAGGTTGGTGTGAGCTAGGCCGACACCACGGCACTCTAGCCCGGGAGACAGAGCCAGACTGTCTCAAAAAAAAGTTCAGTTTGGGCCACAGCAAACTAATGACCTGGCAGGATCTTGGATAGCAGGCTGGAGACTTTGATTGAATGTGAACAGTGTTGAGAACACAGGTGTTGCTGAGACCACCGGAGGGGAAGAGTCACCCTGCCCAAGGACAGGGTCACTTCTGGCATGGGGTCAGGGACATGGTGAGACTGGGGAGGGAGAAGAAAAATCAGGTGAGACTGACGCAGAACAGAGTCAGCAGTGTCTGAGGGTGTGATACAGTCGAGCAGGTTGGAACCTAAGTCACGGGCCCCGGAGAGAGCAGTGTCAGGTGTCGTGGGGGCAGCAAGGATTGTCGCAGGGGCAATGCAGCCGTCGGGGTGTCCAGTGCCGGCAGCTCTACTGGCATTGGTTCTTGGGGTTGCTCAAAGGGGCTATCGGTTCACGTCCCTGGAAAGTCCAGGGGCAGCGGCAGGTGGGCAGGGAAGTGAGATGTCCAGGGACGGCGAGGGTGGAGGAGAGGAGTTTTTGTGGCTGAGAGTAGTGAGGATGGCAGCGCTTCCGGGGAGGCCGCTCCTTGCGCCCCGCGAGTCAATCTTTCCGAGAGCCTGGGGTGACTGGTGAAGCTGCTGAGGCCCACGACCGTTTCTCGATCAGCTATGTCTTTGCCCTTTTCTAGAACTTCTCTGCTTCTGGCATGACAGACTCTTGACTTAAAACCAGAATCGTTTTCTGCTCTGCCGAGTGCCACGAATATTTTCATCCCACGTTGCTAAAAGCTGCGTCTTTACTGGTGGCAAGGTCTGAGAGAAGAATTTCCTCTCCTGTAAAATATAAATGTGGTTTTTGCAAAGCACCCTACAGCTCCCACCATGCTGAGAAATAGCAGGGGTGGCTTTTGTCTGCCAGGGGAGGTATTTCTGAGGGAAGTTATGGCCAGTAACCACCTGGAGGGCTTTGGTGTACCTGGGCCTGGGTCATAGGCGTGAGCCACCACGCCTGATCCACTTCCTTTTCTTAGCTGTGTGTCTCACCTGTCTCCTTTCTAAATCCAACCCATTGACTGTCTATCCACATTGCTATATCCACGCAGTCACTGAACAAATATTGGAGTATTTTTAAGTATCTGTTAAATGCAGGACCCTGTTGGAGGCACTGGGTATACAGTTGCCCCGTTGTACGGTGTGCTCAGGTGTGCTCAGCACTTAGATGTAAGGTCTTCCTCTTAAGGTGTCCAGCAGAAGAGACTGGCAAGAAGCAACCGTTGAGGTAGGAGGAATATCAGGCGGGCGTGTCCTTCCAGAAACCAGTGAAGGAAGCGTTTGAGGAAAGGAGTGATCGATCTACCACATTCAGTGCTGCCAGGGGGATACGTGGGCGTCACCCATGATGTATAGAGACATCACAGTTAATTTTCACTGCCGTATAGTATTCCCTCTCGTGACTAGAGAAGACTTGTTTCTCTCTCCTACCATCTGGGTGAATATTTTCAGTGAACATTCTTGAATGTGTCATTAAGAAAAATATGCCAGTGTCAACTTGACAATGCCAAATTGCCTCCCCAAATGGTGGCACAGTGTCTGCTCCTGTCTTCAGTGTTCAAAAGGCCTCATTGCTTCACACCCTCACCAGCATTCGATGTGTAGACTTGAGATTCCTGCCGACCCCAGCAGTGAAAAGACGGGGACCATCGCTTCAGTTTGCATTTTCCTGAGCCACTAGTGGGGTTCAGCATCTCAGCCACTTGGGTTTTCTCTTATGTGACCTGCCTGTTAACTCCATGGAAAAAGGGCAATGGATATTTTCTTTTTCTTTTTGATTTGTAAGATTTCTTTGGATATTCTGGACACTAAATCTTTATCAAGTACATTGCAAATATTTACTCCCAGTCTGTGGTGTGTCTTTTAACTTTGTAGGGCTATGTGCATGTGTGCATATCATATGAAAGCATTTAGTTTTGATGCAGTCAAATCTATTTTTTGTGTGAAGCAATCTTTCCCTATCCTGAGGCCATGAAGATACTTGCCCACATTTTGTTCTAAGATTTTTAAAGGGTTTTTAAAAAATATATATATATATACACACATGTTAATGTTAATGCATCTGAAATTCATTCATTCATTTTTGCATGCATGGGGTAAGGTAGGGATAAGATTTTATTTTTTTCTAGAGGGAAAGCCAGATGTCCTAACTCTCTGGTCTTTCCCCACTGCTCAGGACTGCCACCGCCTCGCCTCCAGGTTCCCTGAGGGACACAGATCTGTTTGGGCCCTTTCCTGTTCTACTGATTATATCACCTATTCTTGTACTTATACTCATAAGTTTTAATTATTGAACTTTATGAAAAATTTGGTACCTGGTAGGGTAAAGAGGCGTGCGGGGGGGGGGCAATATTTGCTTTGCTTTGAGTCATCTGTGTAAACTACCATCTGTGTATTTAAAATAGCACTGGCGGAACTTAAAAAGTCCATTTGCCACTCACCTGACCAGGACTGATGTGTAGCACGAAGGGTGGAAATCTCGTGACTTTTCTGTGAAAATCTGGGTACTTTTACTTTTGGCTTTCCCCTCCCCGCCCGGCCCACTCTCACCTCCAGTGTTCGGGGCTGATGTCTCTGAACCGTGGGGCGGCCTTCCGGTGTTTACACCTGGGCTGCGGTGGTGGCTGCTTTGTGACAGGGCCGCAGCGCTCATTCTGTCGGCTGCTGCCAACCAGACCACAGCGACAGGCCTGGTGGGGTCTGGAGTTTCCTGTTGCCTCATAGACACTGAGCCCCGGATCCCAAAAATAGAAACACGAGAAACCACCGTGACCTCAGGGTCTCTGTGCTCACACGGTGCTCTGAGAGCCATGGGCCCTCCCCTGCCTGAAGCTCTTGTGCTCTGTCCCCGCCCCTTCAGGCAGTCACCCGAAGGGCCAAGGTGGCTTCCGGCCAGAGGATGAGCAAGTTCTTGAGGCACTTCACTGTCGTCGGGGACGACTACCAAGCCTGGAACATCAACTACAAAAAGTGGGAGAATGAAGAGGAGGAGGAGGAGGAGCAGCAGCCGTCTACGCCAGCCTCGGGCGAGGAGGGCCACGCCGCAGGCCCGGATGCGGCCCCTGGCCCCACACCCAGGCCCCCGCCTGACTTCAGGAGCACATTGAGGAAGCTCTTCAGCTCCCACCGGTTTCAGGTAGGTGGGGCAGGAGCCCATGATGCCCCAGGCGAGGGAAGAACGTCAAGTGGCTGGCCAGAGGGGGACACCTCTGCCCCTGCCTCGCTTGTCCCACCGATGGTTACTGGGCACCTGCCACCCGCCGGGCGCCCCGTGCTGCACTGGGATGCAGTGGGCGCGTCCTGCGTTGTGTGTGTGTGTGTGGGTGACATAATCTGAAAGTAAACTAAAGGTCCATCAATGAATGAATGTTAAACAAAACGTCCATCCATACAGTGGAATGCTATTCAGACATAAAAGGGTGTGAAGCACTGATCCACACTACAGCGTGGATGAATCTGGAAAAGATGCCACGTGAAAGAAGCCAGTTGGGCTGTGTGATTCCGTTTATAGGAAATGTCTAGGACAGGCACGTCCGTAGACAGGAAGTAGAGTGGTGCGTGCCACAGGCCGGAGGGTTTCCGTGTAGGGTGATGAAAATGTTCTGGAACTAGAGAGCGATGATGGTCACACAACCTTGTGAACATACTTAATGCCGACTTTAAAATGGTAACCATTCTGCAGTGTGCAAACTGGACCACACACAAAGTAGATGAAAGGGTAGACACTGGAGACAGCCGAGTGCCTGCTCTTGAACGAGGCCAGGAGGGTCCCTGCCTCAGGAGACTCATCACCATGGGAGTCACTCCTTTTGTGGAGCCATGCCAGAAATACCTGTGTGGCCTTAACCCTCCAGCGGCCTCCGGGTGTGGTTAGGGGAGAACAGCAGAGGGAGGTTGGTCCTCACAGACGAGCAAAGGGACCTGAACTTTCTGTGGGGTTCATTTTGAAGGACATTTGTGATCTTGAAGGACCACTGCAGGTAAGCCTGGCCAACCCTGGGTGGGCAGTGTCTGGAAGCACATTCCGAGAAAAAAAAAATTTATTTTGGTCTCTTTTCACTTTCCTGTGGCTTAAAGAAAGTAAGCCAACAGCCCTGTGGCTCTGCCCGTTCCTCTGTGGCTGTGACAGGAAAGGAAACGTGGCGTTAAGTCACTGGGGTTCAAATCTCAAACCCTCAGTTTCTGGAGAAGGAACGAGCCGGCTGCCTTCCACCTGCCAGGGGAGCCTGGGACTGCCCCCCAGGATGTCGCCACTGGGCCACTTGGCCGGCTCAGGGCTGGGACCCCCCAGAGACACTCCTACTGGGGAAAAAGATGAATGACTTTTGTAAATCAAGATGTTTATTCACTTACTTGCTGGTTGCTTACTGAGCACCTACTGCATACGGTGGCAAATGTGGCGGACACATCCCTGCCCTCACCGAGGTTCCGACAGCCTGCGGAGAGGCAGGAATTACAGGAATCGTCACTGAGACAGATACTGGTGACAAGGGGAGACAGAAGCTCTCTGTAGGGAGACGGGGGGGGGGGTGGGTGGGCTCCGAGAGATCCTGGGGGTGGAGGGAGACCTGGTTGAGGGCTGGAGTTGGAGGTGACATTTCACCTGCTGTGGGGGGGTGGGGAGGCTGCCTGTGCCAAGGGCCCAGGTGGGAAAGAGCCCGCAGCATCCAAGGAACAGACAAGGGTGCATGTGGCTCGAGTTTAGCAAGCAGAGCCACTGCCTGGCAAGAGAGGAGGCGAGGGACGGTCATTCGTAGGCAGTGGGCCGCCGTTGAAGGTTCTAAGTGGTTGATGAGGGGTGACATCAGACTGGTAGAGGGATTCAGGGTGGAAGCAGGCAGCCAGGCCGGAGCAGGGGATGAGGGTTCAGGGGTGTCGATTTCTGCAGGTAGAATCAGCAAACAGGAAGGTCCTGAAATCCCCCTCTCAGGTGGTTTGGGGTGGCCGAGGTGACACGATAGTTAACCGCTGTCACTTCTTACACCAACTGGCACAACCAACGGAGAGAACACGAGGTGATTCAGGCCTCCATGGATCCCTGGATGGACAGGATAGAGTCAAGCCAAGGGAAGATGGTCCTGAAGGCCAAGGACTTCATTCTGTTCCTTGGCACCACGGGCCAGGCCCTGTGGTGGGCACTCTTCACCAGTACCTCCTGTCACACTCCCATTGTCGCTCTGGTGTAGAAATGTGGCCAACCCCATTTTCCCCAGGAGGACACTAAAGCCAAGGCTCGGCCCAGGGTGTGCCCTGCACCTCTGGACTCTGGCTGGGCACGGCCGTCCTTGCCAGGGTGAGGGTTTGGAATTAACTGGCTTCTCTGAATTCTCAGCATTTTTCTTTGTGGCGTGGCTGCCCTCAGAAACTGGAAATTCAGGGCCTTGGGATTAGTTCCTAGAGACCAGGGTTGAGACCCAGGCATCGTAATTTGGTGACCTTGGGTCAAACTGTCTCCTTTTTCTTTTTGGTGGTTTTCTTTTTTAAATTGAGGTGAGATTCACATAACATAAAATCAGTCATTTTAAAGTAGATAATTCTGTGGCATTTATTTAGGACATTCACAGTGTTGTACAACTCGCCACTATCTAGTGCCAGAACATTCTCATCACCCCAAATGGAAACCCTGTACCCATTAAACAGTCATTCTGCGTTCCCTTTTGCCCCCAGACATTGGCAACCATTAATCTGCATTTTGTCTTTATGGATTTTCCATTTCTGGACGTTTTATATAAATGGGATCATACAATATGTGGCCTTTTGTGTTTCATGTAATACGATGTTTTTAAGGTTCATCCACGTGGTAGCCTTAGTATCAGGTCTGTTGCTCGTATCTCTGTGTCTTGGTTTTAGACCCCAAGAGCTCTCAGATCCCTTTAGCTCTAAAATAAAGCAACAGAAAACCCACCCGAGGTTTGAATCCTTATTAAGCTGCTGGATTTGGGTATGAGTGAAAACTGCATTACCAAGCAATTTGCTGGGCAATTTTCACAGTAAACCACGTCATCAAATACTTTAATTACTGAAATAATTACCTACAGGTTGAAATAGTCAAAGGATTAATGGTTTGTTCTTGCATAGGCCTGGATTTAATTTCAATCTGAAACTGCAGAAACTGCCAAGATAACGGTAGATTAATTTTCAGAGGTCAAAATCTATTGATCTGAGAGTGTGAGAAGCCAGGCCCCGGGGGAAGGAGGTGATGGTCCAGAATTTCCAAGGGAAGAGAAGAGTCACCCAGGGTCCTTTAGGCCTCCTCCCATTGCTGCGATCCCACTGCCGTCTCCCAGAATGCTGTCCCCTCCACCGCCCTCGGCAGCCCCGCAGAAGCTTCGGTTAACTGAGGCTCGGTGGTGGTGAGACGTGTTGAGGCCCGTGCCGATGGAGGAGCTGGGGCGAGCCCCCCATTAGTGACCTCGGTCACCAGGACTGCCACCACCACCAGCTGTTTCCCACACCCGCCATCAGTGAGGCCACCCACCCACCCTGGTCCCCACTCATCCTCTGCCGCCGCCGCCGGCAGGTCACAAAGCCCACAAGATGGGCTTTCCCGCAGCAGCTCCCCTCAGTTCCCAGGAAACCGTCAGCACTGAGGAGCACCCGTGAGCCGGGCGAGCACCTCGGGGCTCTGTGGAGCTGGCCTGTGAGCGCGGTGGCCATCGCTGTGACCCAGTGGCCTGAAGTAGGCAGTCCCTGGACGTCCCTTCCAGGATTCAGATCGCTGAGGCTGGGACATGTTGAATGATTAAGCATCTGTTCTGCGGGTGCCCTGGCAACAGCAAACCCCCAAAACACAAATAAAAAGTTTAAAAAGGATTTTTTACTTTTTGCCATCTAGGAAGTGGCAGTCGGGCTTGAGAGGTGAAATTGAGAAACGGTGACCGAGGTCAGCAGATGAGCCATGCAGAGAGGCTCTGGGAGGGCAGGCACCGCCTGGAGGGGAAAGAAGTGGCTTTTGCCATTGGCCGGGACGGGCTGGCCCCCACAGGCTCCCTCCCTGGAATTTTTACCGGTAGTTTCACCCAGACGTGTCCAAACCAGCGCTCAAGGTGGGAGGACCGTCCCTGCTTGGGTCTCACGGTTTCTGGCCCGTCCCTCGGCCTGCAGGTCATCATCATTTGCCTGGTTGTCCTGGATGCCCTCCTGGTGCTCACCGAGCTCATTCTGGACCTGAAGATCATCCAGCCGGACAAGAACAACTACGTCGCCAGGGTAATGTCGCAGCTCTTCTGGGGTTTTACTGATAACCGTTCACTCCCGCTATCCGCTGCGGGGCGCGTGGTGGAGCAGCTCTCACCTACTGGAGTAGCAGGGCCCTCTGGGCCGGCGATTTGATTGGGTGTTTTAGTCAAGGGGCAGAGAAGGTGTCTTCCTTCCCAAATTATAGATGAGCGTTTACTACAAGCAGGAAACCCCATTTCACTTGATGGTTGAATAGTGAGCGAAGCCGGACCACTGGGCCGGAGCGTGTGGCTGATCCCAGAGGGACTGTCCACCCAGGAGCGTGGCTGGCTTTACGGTCCCCCGGGACAGGAGGGCTGTTTCTCCTCTTGTCTTCTGTTGATGGTCTGCATGTCCCCTGAGCTGGAGCCACTGGGGGAAGTGCTTACCCGGGCCCTGAAGTGGCAAAAAGGGCAGAAGGAAACATTAAGACTCCTCACTCCTGGGACTTTTGCAGAGGCGCCCTGAGAGGCTGCCTTCCCTGCCAGCCCTAGTCTTTGCATGGAAGGAGAAGTATCTGCCCTCTGCATTTTCTAGTAGAATCCACTAAGATACCTGCTGTACTCACCATCTTTCTTCTCATATTTTTATTATGAAAAATAGTAGGCATCTTGCTGTATTTGCTTTATCGCTGTATATGCCCACAGACACATTTCTGTCTGACCGTTCAACATCACGCCACTTCACCCCTAAATACTTCAACATGCCTATGGATAAGATCTTTCTGCTACAGGGCCATAATAGCGCCATCAGACCTAAAGATCAATCCCACCTAATAACCACTTTTATTCACATGTCCTCTCTTGTCCCAAGAATGTCCCTTACGGCGCTTTTTCTCAAACTAGGACCCAGACCTCCAGTATTCTATTTCATTCTCTCTCCTTGGGCTTTTGTAATCTAGAAGAGTCCTCACACCCTTTTTCATTTCTTTTTCTCTCATGACATTGACTTTTTGAAGAGTCCAGCCAATCATGTAGGATGTCCCATGTACTGGATTTGTTTGAATATTTCCCCAGGGGTCCTTGACCTTGTGTCTTAATCTCCCGTGTACTAGAGGTTAAGGCCCGGGGTTGGTCAGCAGGCATTCCTCCTTGATGGTGGTGTCTTCAGGAGACAGGTAGTGCCAGGGTTCCAGCTTAGTGCCACTCAGCTGGATCACTTGATGTAGGTGGCAAAAGCCAGACTGCTCCACTGTCTGGGGGCCCTTTTCCCTTTGCCGTTATAAATGACCCACCGCTGACACTTTGGTGGCATGCAAACACCCTCTTCCCCACTTGGCATCCATTGGTGATGCTGGCCTGTGTCAGCAAATACGCTGGCGGATGCCAAGAGGTGATTGCTAGTTCTGTCTCTCCTTCAACATTTAGTAGTTGGTATTCTTCTGCAAAGAAGAGCTTTCCTTTTTCTTCCCCCAACTTGTGTCTGCATGTGTGGGTGTACCTCACTAGACTTAGGAATATTTTATTCAGTGTATTACAATCAATGTTAGTCATTATTTTTGATGTTCAAGATGTCCCAAATTGGGTCACTGTGAGCCTCTTCAAGGTGACTGCTGTGTCGTTTTGACATGACTCCATAAGTCTTTGAAAGTTTCCTTGCTTTCTAGAACAGAAAATCTAACACTTCGTACTTTCCTCATCGCAGACCTAGGAATAGTTACCTTAGTATGAGGACTAGTACTTATAAATCTAGATCTAGGGACTCTTTGCAATTACCACCTGCCGTGGTGATCGTTCCTAAGTGGTACACACAGGTCTGCTTCAGTCTTTTCATTGTTTTTTATTTTTAAGAGATAGGGTATTACTATGTTGCCCAGGCTGGACTCGAACCCCTGGCTCAAGCGATCTTCCCACCTTGGCCTCTGGAGTAGTTGGGATTACAGGTGTGCACCACCTACCTGGCTTAGTCTTTCTGAACAGTTTAACTACAATTGCCAGTGCTCCATGTGGAGGTGCTACCATTCACTTGAAGAGTGCCTTCGAATGGATATTTACATTCTACAAACAATGTGGGAAATTGAAAATCTCTGGCTCTGCAAACAGTGCTGCAGGAAGTCTCCTTGCCACACATCTTTGTGCACATGTGAGCTTAGCTGGAGGATAAGTTCTTAGCTATGCAATTGCTGGGGCCAAAGGCTATGGTGGATGTTTTAATTCTGACATTGCCCTATTGCCCTTCAGAGAGCAGGGACCCTGTCTGTGGTGGTCACGCTGCATTTCCAGCACCGAGAACAGCGCCTGGTACTGGTAGTTCAGTATTTGTCCAACAAGTGACTTTGCTCTTTGGTAACCGGGCAGGTGCACTCGAGGTCAGCTCGTCTGTGTGACCTGCCCCAGCCGGTGACACAGGCCCAGGTTTGCTATGACTGTGGTTCCTTGTCCCCTTCAGGTGTTCCACTACATGAGCATTGCCATCTTGGTCTTTTTTATGATGGAGATTTTCTTTAAAATATTTGTCTTCCGCCTGGAGTTCTTTCACCACAAGTTTGAAATCCTGGATGCCATCGTGGTGGTGGTCTCGTTCGTCCTTGACATTGTCCTCCTGTTCTGGGAGCACGAGTTTGAGGCTCTTGGCCTGTTGATCCTGCTGCGGCTGTGGCGGGTGGCCCGGATCATCAACGGTGCGTCTTCTGCGTTCCTGGGTGGTGGAGGGACGGGAGAGCGGGTGGGGCCCTGGAATGGGTTGGCGGAATGGCTGCTTTGTCACTCTGGGTGTGCGTACATGTGGACAGTTCCCATTATGGAGGCCACCAGCTCCTCCTCCCCTACTGTCCTCCGCTCTTCCTCCTAGAGTCTAGAGAAAAGTGAAGTGGTGTGATTTGGTGTCGCTGCTGCCTCTGCAGCTACATACTGGGACCAGACTGTGTATTCTGAGAGGAACTACCTTCTCCGTTAGGCTATATTTTCATGGTTATTAAAAGATATTTATGGGCCAGGTGTGGTGGTTCACGCCTGTAATCCTAGCTCTCTGGGAGGCCGAGGCAGGAAGATCACTTGAGGTCAGCCTGAGCAAGAGTGAGACCCTGTCTCTACTAAAAATAGAAAAGATTAGCCAGGTGTGGTAGCATGCACCTGTCGTCCCAGCTACTTGGGAGGCTGAGGCAGGAGAATTGCTTGAGCCTAGGAGTCTGAGGTTACTGTGAGCTAGGACAATGTCATGGCACTCAACTCAGGGCAACAGAGCAAGACTCGGTCTCAAAGAGAAAAAAAAAGAATTTATGGAAAGGGTTACCAGCGCATCTTTGTTTTTAATTTGGTGTTTCCCGAAGGAGATTCTACCAAACCCAGCCCACGCTGGGAGGGCACCGTCCAGAGCGGAGGCAAGTCAGCTGAGAAATGCTCTATGCCGCGTTCCTCCCCTTTTAGAGAGCGTAAAGGCACGTAGCATGAGGAAGGCTCGAGAACTTTTAAGTCTTCCAAATTGGTGTTTGGGTACCTTTTTGGGAAATGACACCTAGTCACGTGCCATAGACCCTGGCTGTGGAGCATGTACTTGGGGAAATCCTGTCTTCCCAGATTTCAGGCGAGACTCCTGGTCCTCACACACAGCCTGCGGTCCAGGGCCTCGCCTGCAGAGAAGCCGTGCTGGTGCTGTGACTTGCTGTGGATAGGGTGGGCTCAGCTGGCTGTGAGCTGGTCAGAACTGCTCAAATGCCTGTCTGTGGACCTGCTGCCATCAGAGTCATCTTTGAGGCTTTTTTTTTCAAATGAGCCTGACTCGGGCAGCCCGAGCAGGTGTTTTTGAAGCCCTCCCAGGTGCTCTGGGTGTCCAGTTTTGGGAGTCCCCAGACTAGGTCCCACTAGATCCGCTGGGATGATAGACTATGGATTACTGTTTAGATGGTGAGGGAGCGACAGTGTGGCCTCATGGCCTCCGAGAGTAGCTGCCCAGGGAAGGAGCCCAGTGAGCCCTGTCACGGCGCCTCAGGCTCCACAGCCCACTTGGCTCCAGCATGACCTAGCCAGTAAAGGACCAGGTCTGCTTCGGATGTGGGGCTGTATAAATAGCTAGGTCTGTGAACTCTTGTTGGCTTTAGAAGCTGGTGATGAGCAAGTTTAGATCTAGCAATTAAAGCCCATTAACACCTTTCGTACTGCATAGAAATCTCTAAGACATACGCCAGGGACTGCACGTTTCTAGGCAAACTGCACGTTATTTAAATCATAACTACAGTGAAAAACGAGAAAACTCGTGAGCGGTCCTTAAGGTGTTAAGAACATTCACTTGGATTCTGTTAAAAGAAGGAAGCCTTTCGGTTCCTACCGAAGCTGCTTACGTGGAAAGGGAGCACTTTCAGTCCGTGCTCCCGCAGCATCTGCGCACAGCGCTGCCCTGTACCGATGCTGGTGTGAACAGGTTCTGGATTGAGCTTAATGCTCATCTTGTCCGTGCTAGTTTGAAAGACTTCCCAGCCATGTAGGCTGAAGAGGTACACTGTGGGGACTAAGCAGTTCAGAAAGGAAACCCTGACCCGCCTGGGTCTGCCTCTAGGTGATGACTGTCTCATGGGTCTATCACTGTTCTTCCCAATTGCATGTATGTATAAGAACACAAATTTTTTCCTGCCCTGAGTGGTTAAATTAGAAACCAGTATCAAAGACCCTCAATTTTATTTCAGGGATAATTATCTCAGTTAAGACACGTTCAGAACGGCAACTCCTGAGGTTAAAACAGATGAATATACAATTGGCCGCCAAGATCCAACACCTTGAATTCAGCTGCTCTGAAAAGGTAAGAGAAACGTTTGGAGAAATGTCCTGTTTGCAGTTCCCTCCTCCAGCATGTGCTTCTCATGCTCCTGTGGTACCCTCAGCCCGGAGCAAGTTTTCCTTGTCCTTTGAGCTTAGGCATCAAAGCCATGTCCACCTCCCCCAGAGTTCTGCCAGGTCCCCACCTCTGAGTATGTCTTGTCAGTGCTACTGTCTGATTGTAGAATTCAGCCCGCTGCGGAGCCTACTTCAAAGAGTGTAACTTTCATTCATCTTTGTGTGCCTGTGCCTGGGGCTCACTGAATGATTGTCACATCCCTGGTGAGACTCAAAATAAATCCTCAGGTTTGTCTGCTTTTGCAATAGGAACAAGAAATTGACAGACTTAACAAGCTGCTGAGACAGCATGGACTTCTTGGTGAGGTGAACTAGACATGGACCAACTCCACTCCAGAGAGAAGACTCTGCCTCACAGGCCTGTACCAGGATGGGAGGGAGACAGCCACCATTCCTGGGGCCATTTGGTGAGAGGTTTGGTTCGATGCCATTGCTGCACTCCTGCCCAGCTTGGACTGTGGGGAGACACAGCCTTTCGGAAGGTTCTATTTCTTCCTTGGTGCCATCCCATTCCCACCCTGCACTGTAGCAAACGTATCAGACTATGTTTTCTCATACTGAACACTTTACCTTTGCTTGAAAATGAGCAATGAAGCTGGACAATTACTAGTTGTATATACAATTTAATCTCATCCAGTGCAGTTTTCAAATTTCACATGTATATCGAGGAACCAGCACAGCCTTTCGTGTATTCTGAAAGAAAAAGAGAAGCTACTTTAACTACCAGCTCATTCTAGAAAAGTCTTATATTTCCAAGCTGTTCTAAACAGTTTCTCTTGTCCCAGTTTCCCCAGGGAGTGTGTTTCCCAGCTGTATCATGCAGCTTCTAGCAGGCGCCACCTAGTTCTGCCACCTGACAACATTTTTCTCAATTACTGTACAATTACTGTTTAAAATAAACTCTCTCCTTCCCTTGGGCCCTCCTACTGTATTCTTTCCTCTGTGGCATCCCGTGCCAGCCTGCCAGTTGGAGAGCTAGTTAGCTACAGTGCCTGCTACAGAAATGGCAATTAGACCCAAGACTGCACTGTAATTAACGTGATATTTGGGGGACGATCCCCTCGTGAGGCTTTGTACTCTACTCACACGATTTGATACAATATTTTGCTATTTTTATACTCATTTCAACAGGACCTGAAAAGGAAAGAGAACCTGAACTAAAAACAATGAATATTTTAAAAATAACTGAAAGCCGGGGATGAATAAACTAGCTAGATCTTCCATGCCTGTGCTACTTCAAGGTCTATTCTCTTTACCATCTCCCCAAAGATAATTTGGTTCCTGTACGTGATGTATGTCTTGAGAGTATTGGAAAGGACTAAGACCAGATGTTTCCCCATTCTAAATTAAAACCAAATAGAATTAAATTTCCAAAAGGAAAAAGGAGGGAAGTGAGTAGCGAGGGGCAGTATGTTGGTGTGGAGGCAACCTCAAGGGTTAGGACACGTATAGTAAAATGTGATGTCTCTGAGGGACTTCTGGTCCCACTCGCATACTATTCTAAAGGTGAGGACCTTAGAGGTGGGGTGCAGTTTCCTTAAGCAACAACTTACATCAAACAAACGGGAAGAAGAAGTTAAAGGGCAGCCTGGCGTTGATGGTCGGCAGAGCGCGGAAGCCTGCCTCTGCAGGTGCAGACACATCCACAAAAGTAACTGCCGTGGAAATAAGAATTATCTTTTCATTTCCTGCATTGGGCTGTAATAAAAAGTCAGAGATGTAAGTCCCACTGTAGTAACAGGATCACAAAGATGAGACATTTTTCACTCTTTTCTTCACTCAGTCACTGTCAGTTCACGAATCTGATTGGTAGCTGAGCACTAATTGGCTGTTAATTTGGATGAGAGAAAGTTTTCCCCTGGTCGTCCTGATTAACACATTTATATCAATCATGACTCAAATTTCATGAGCATTTTAAAGATCACACCTAAACCAGAATGCTAATGTGAACAGAACCACCGTCAGTGGAGCTGTTTTATTCTCTAAGTAAAAGATAAAGAATGACTTTGTTAAATTGTTTTAAGAACCCAGACTGTTTAAATTAGAATCTTTTTCACAAAGTAATAAATTTAACCTATTGCACTTGAGTTTTGTCTGGATTTCTATCTTAACCTGTACCATTAAGCCAAAGTTGGGCCCACCTCGGGAAAGGAGGATGAAATCAGATTCGCAGTCACATTCACTACTCTGGCCTGTGGGTTCAGTAAGGAGCCGTATTTAGTCCACTTCACTTCTATAACCAAAGCCACTGGCAGCTGGCAAGAATCCTGCAAAATAAAATGCCATTAATCAATTTGAATATTATACAACCTCAAGTCAAACTTAATCTGCAGTTCAGAGTTTTAATTATAAAATGTTTCACATATTACAAAATGTTCTGAACAAGAGAATGAATAGACTCTAGAAGTTCAGATAAAAACAGCTTAGAGAAAACACATTTTAAGGTACTAAATGTTCTAAAAGTATTTTAACACCTAAAGCATAATTTTTCCATCTCCTATTTCTAAAAAGGCCAGCATCACCTGGGATTGTGGCGTGATGCCAGCACCCCACTGGGGAGCCTTCAGGGCCTTAACTGCTCTACCTTCATCTACCCGTTTACATCCATCTCAGACATCAGGAGAGAAACTAGTGGGAGAGAGAATGTAATTATTAATACACAGAAATTAAACCTGATTGCATATCACATTAGGAAATTTGAGTGCTTTATTTTCACTTATCTAATTTCATCAATTGGCAATTAAGATATGATACTTGGGTATCCAAGCAGTGCATGTAGTCAAAAATATTAACCCCTCTTCATCTGCACTGAGAACATTTGTGCCACAACTGAGCCACCCAAGTCCAGGCTGGTGCTGCAGGAGCTGGGTCTGAGGCTTCGCCCCAGGACCTTTATTTAGCCAGCCCCCAGGGGAAAGCAGGTAAGCAATCTCTTTAGGTGGCAAGTGTGATAACTGTTGAAGCTGCAGGCGGGGTAGATGGGGACTCCATGGTACTATTTTACTTTCATGTATGTTTACCATTTATCCATAACAAAAAGTTTTTAAATACACCTTTTCAGGCCATGAAAAGCTTACAGGCCTGCTAAATTTGGTGCCTGCCAAAAAGGCACTGACGAATTCCTCAGTTTGGAACTGTCTTTTTAAAACCTGAGGGCTGAACAATCCTTGCAGATATCCTGTTGGTGGAAGACGCACCATGCAGCTGGTGTAAGCTGAACTCAGCAGATGCTCTCACACCTGCTGCTACCTGGGTTTCCTGCAGAGTTGGTACAAAACCCGCTGCAGGCCCCGCGAGTGCCCTGGAGCAGCACAGACCCTGGCAATGCTCCGTGCACACTGCTGCTCTCCTCCCTCCCTGTGCCTTCCCTTCTGAGAGGGAGTAATCACTGGATGTCTTCACCCATCACCAAGAAGCCGGAAGAAATGTGCCTGGTTCACTGGGGCGGCAAAGCTGAGCCAAGACTCCGCAGTGGAGCGGCAGGGACCGAGTGGTCCGGGGACTCGGCGGGGAGGGCAGGCTCGGAGCTGGTGAGCCAGTCCTTAGTCACTGTGCCAGGCTATAAATACGCTGAGAGTATAATGAGAGGTCTGAAGAAACTGACAAGAAAAAGCCAGGCAATTAGAGAATAAGACGGAGAGCACGCCTCCGGTGATGGGACCCGCCCACACTCTGACTGCTAAGACAAAAGGAAAAGGTGGGCAGAGGAATCACATGTGACCAGAATCCTATTTGTAGGCTGTCACTTTCCATTAAACTCTTTGGGGAGCTGTGAGAGCTCTCGAGTGTGGGCTGCCTTCACAGACCAGGGAACGACAGATGGAGAAGTCTCAGGCTTTGAGTCAGGCCTCACAATTGTCTACCGTATCATGAGATGCCAGGGGGGACTCAGGGAACACCAGCAATCACAGTAGTGATCATAGGAAAGTGGTCGGTAGCACCACACCAAAGCAAGAACGTTATCTCATTTATCTACCACCCCATGCAGTTGGTACCCATGACTTTCATTCCCATTTCTCAGATGAGGAAACAGGCTCAAACCCATAGAATTGCTGGCCAAAGGCAACATAGCTATCAAGGGGCAAAACCAGTATTCAAAATTCAGGCCAATGTGTTAACAAAGCTCAAGCTCCCACCCAGAGCCACCCTACCTCCTGAACAGGTGGCTTCCCCAGCTGCCTCTGTCCCCCCACCTGGAAGAGGGAGAGACGGCTAGTACGTAGCCTTCACCTGTTCCCCTTACCTTCACATTGTATGACTGGGTGATGAAGTGGATGGGCACCCAGTCCAGCGCATCCTGGGACCGGGAGTTTCCGAAAGGGGCCACGTGATCTGGGAAGCCCTGGCCCTTCAGCAGGCTCTCCACCTTCTGCGCCATGAGCCAGCATGGGAGAGCTTTGGTCAGTCTTTGGGAGGGAAAAAGAGGTCAACTGAGGCCGGGTACGGTGGCTCACACCTGTAATCCTAGCACTCTGGGAGGCCGAGGCAGGCGGATTGCTCAAGGTCAGGAGTTCGAAACCAGCCTGAGCAAAAGCAAGACCCCGTCTCTACTAAAAATAGAAAGAAATTGGCCAGCTAAAAAAATATATATATATAAAATTAGCCGGGCATGGTGGCGCATGCCTGTGGTTCCAGCTACTCGGGAGGCTGAGGCAGTAGGATCGCTTGAGCCCAGGAGTTTGAGGTTGCTGTGAGCTAGGCTGATGCTATGGCACTCTAGCCCAAGCAACAGAATGAGACTCTGACTCAAAAAAAAAAAAAAGAGGTCAACTAAACAAGTCTGTTGTTCACCCACCAGCAGTTTTTAAAGGCCTCCACACGCATGCTTTTCCAGTTTCATTATTTTGTCACTCCAAAGTGGGGATTATTTGACAGAAGCTAAAGTGTCTCTAGGCCAGGCACGTTGCTCACACTTGTAACCCCAGCACTTTGGGAGCCGAGGCAGAAGGACTGCTTGAGGCCAAGAGTTCAAGACTAGCCTGAGCAACATAGTGAGACCCCGCCTCTACAAAAAGCAGACAAATTAGCCAGGTGTACTGGCGCCCGCCTGCCCGTAGTCCCAACTACTACAGAGGAAGAGGTAGGAGGATCCCATGAACCCAGGAATTTGAGGCTGAAGTGAGTTATGATGACGTCACTGCACTCAAGCCTGGGTGACAAAGCAAGACCTGTCTCAGGAAAACAAACAAACAATAAAGTCTAACTATGTGAAATCTTGGCCAGGAGGATGAGTGCAAAACAATGTTTCCCAAACTGTATTCCACTGAAGCTCTCTGTACAAGAGGGGTTCCATGGCCAAAAAGTTGGGGAAACTTTGCACCTCCATGTACTAATGTCCTTCCTGAAGCATATTCGCACATTAAAGGCTCTGAGAAGTCCCATAAGAAGGAATCATGGTTTTAACTTTAATTTGGTGTTTCCCAAACATACTGGACTATAGACCTACCCCTCTGACATCATGTGGAAATGTATTCCACGGAACCCCCTTTGAGAAACACTGGTCTAAAGGGATCAGCACTAACACTGTAAAGGGTGAAGATGGATCTAATCAAAGTCATGTTGTAACCACCCTGGGGAGATGTGCACGTTGCGGGGAGAATGAAGGGCAAAGAGCCAAATTGTCATCTTCCATGGTAGGAACTCAAAAAATTCATAAAACCAAAAAATCAAGAAGTAGCATTACATGCAAGTTATCTACAGATCTGGGAGATTTCCAAAAAACCAGCTACAAGAGTTGAAAGTGGTGGTGGCTGAGGTGGGGAAAATTAGGATAAGAACTGCTGTTTTTATAACAAAACATGCAGAGCTACTTGACATTTTTGTGTTATGTGCATATTTGAAAATAAAAAGATAAATTAAAAAACAAATCACATTCAAGCTTTCCCGTGCTGGTTTTGTTGTACTGTGTATATTAAAATTCAGACATATAGGAAGGACTTTCAGAGGAAATATTTTTGCTATTAACTCAAAGGTTATGCAACTTTAAAAATGAAACATAAAAAGCCTTGAGACTTTTACACTGCCATAGTTGATAAGAAAAATGACTGTAATGGTTTTGCTGTTCATAAATAATGATAATAAACTACATGTAGCTTTTGTAAGTGCTCATCAGCTGATATAGAGGTTTGATTAAAATGGGATGAGTGGGAATGCTTTGTTTTCTGATCAACACAAACAAATTCAAATAGAAATAAGTTACTCTTACCTTAGTTTACAGCCAGATTGCATATTGTAACCAAACAATACTGGGGTCCGGATCCCCTCAATCGCTAAGCAGTCTTGCTCAGTTGTGCTACGAAGAATAGTAAATTGTCCATATCTATTTGTGGTCTGAATAATCCCAGATATTCATACACAGTTAAGGGACAATTAACCAGTGCTGATTCTCAGGTAAGAAGATCGTGTCACTTGTGTGACATGAGTAAGACCCAAATACACCTTCTCTGGGCCTCAGAGATTTTGACATTTATTTCCCAAGAGAGGGCAAAATACTTATAACTATTTTCCTTGATTAGTAGATCCTCAGAAGAAAAACCCTAAGAAACTGGCCCTTCAAAATTAATGTTAAATTTGCAAAATCACTAAATTGTTTAGGAGTCTCTGTTTAAATGTGAAATTAAATACATATAGATGTCAACTTTTCTGTCTTGCATTTTCATTTTAAAACACTGACATTTTCTTAGGACATGCTGCTCTGCCCCCTACAGCCAGTCTCCACTCAGCCCCACCACCCGCCTACGCTGCCCAGAGGAAGCTCTGGCCAGGACTGGTCTCTCCTCCCCATAAGCAGGCCCGGGGACCCTGAACGACAAGAAGTGTGGCCCATGCACATGGACAGGGAAATCAACTTTCTCTACAGCACGAAAAAGGATATCCCTTCTGAGGCTGGACGCCAGCAGCTAATGGGAGCCCCGCAACATAACCAGGGTTTCCACTGAGAGGAACTGGCTTTGTGTTTTGCTGAAAGACAATACAGAAATGCCCCCAGATGATTCTCATTTTAACAAGGAGATGGCAGGCAGAAAATGAAATGCTTTTCATAATAAAATCTGGAATTACCAACCAATAGAAGAATTATCCCCCCTACTCATAACTATATCTGCTGAGTGTGGGAGTACATCATACTATAAAAGAACAAGCTGCCACTGAAGGGAACCTTATCCCCAAATGGAAAAGGATACAAGGACTTTGCCTGGTTTTATTACAAACTCCACATGCTACACGCAAGCCCTTTGTTCACTAGAAATTGTTATATGTGATAAGACTTCCAAATTGAGTTTTTTTTCACTAAGAAGTTATTAACTTGGCAATTAAAATCTTGCTTTACACAAATTTGATCAAACTTACCTGAATAAAATGAATTTCAAACTTTTGCTGCAGTGGAACCACTACACTGCTAACTGTCCCCAGAAGGAAAGAGAGATCAGCTTTTGTAACTTCACCTGCGTCTGTATACGTGAGGCTGTACTTTACCTAAAAACAAAATGATATTCCAAATATGCCTGTTTCCATTACCTCTCGGTAGCTTTATTAACAACTCAAATAAAACATACACAGGCAGCAAATCTTCTCCCGTTTCTCCATTTGTAGAAACTTTTCTCTGCCATCCAGTCAGATTACGAGAGGTATTCCCTCAACATCATCCCAACGGAGGGTCATCAGAGCCTCTCTGTGCCCAATACCTAAGTTCCAAATCTGCTAGTTCGAGCAGAATGTAATTGGCCTATTTAACAAAAAACAGCAAGAACAAATTGTTTTGTTTTTTAGAGACAGGTTCTCACTCCGTCACCCAGGCTGGAGTGCAGTGGCATCATCAAAGCTCACTGTAGCCTTAAACTCCTGTGTTCAAGTGATCCTCCTCCCTGAGCCTCCCAAGTAGCTGGGACTACAGGCACACACCATCATGTCTGGTTATTTTTCATTATTATTATTTTGTAGAGACAGGGTCTCACTATGTTGCCCAGGCTGGTCTTGAACTCCTGGCCTCGGATGATCCTCCCACCTGAGCCTCTCAAAGTGCTGGGATTACAGGTGTGAGCCACTGCGCCTGGCCAAAAACAACAAAATTTTGATGTACTCTTGCAAGTCACTAGGTTTGTGGAGACAAGTAAAGAAGCGTCCTGTGATGAGACAGTGTAAAGGCAAGCGGGATGCCGGGCCAAGCAGAGCGACCATAGGATGGACCACAGCCCCCTTCGGAGGGTGTCTAGTTACCCTGCAGGACATGCAACTGGAGTCTGCCACAAATGAACTGTCAAAGCCAAACTGGATACCTACCTCAAGAACGACATTACTGCAGAGACTAACAGGCCCAGCGTTGATGAGCGCTGGCTGCAATATTGTAGTGCTTTCCAGTCGGGTGAGCGTTTTATTTAGAGATTGAATGATGATGGACTTAACAGTGATAGGGACCTACAGAGTGAAGAAGACCTGGATTATTGAAGTTACTCTACACAGAGGTCAATGGGTTAAAATAACAAAAAACCCTGACACAAACCTCCACTGATATACTGCCAAGCGGGGGGAAGCGTGCTACAAAACAATGTGCGTACTATGATTCCACACTTGCAAACATACAGATATTTACATGTAAAGACATATGTATACATTCACAAGGAAAATACATGAGAAGGATAAAACCAAAATCTTAAAAGCAGGTACCTCTGAAAAAATACATTCACACAAAAACTCGTACAGGAATGTTCATAGGAGCACTATTCATAATAGCTAAAAACTAAAAACCTAAATTTCCATCAATTTATGAAGAGAGAAATAAAATGTGGTATATCCATTCAAAGGAATATTATTCATCCATAAAATGAAGTGCTGATACATGCTACAATATAAATAATCTTGAAAACAGGTTGAGTAAAAAAAGCCAGACACAAAAGGATACACATATTACATGATTCCACTTATATGAAATGTCCAAATAGGAAAATCCACAGAGACAAAAGTAGATCAGTGGTTGCCAGGGGCTAGGGAAGAGAGTTGGAGAAGAATGAAGTGTCACTGCTAACACGGGTTTCTTTTTGGGGTGATGAAAATGTTTAGAAATTACATAGTAATAATAGTTGCTCAACCTTGTGAATACACTAAACCCACTGAATTATATACTTTAAAATGGTGAGCTTTATGGAATGTGAATTATATTTCAAACACATACCCAAACTCCACCATACCATCAAATGCATATATATACACACACCCTCACTTCCAAAACTCAACTCCTACTGATAAATATACACCCTCAATATACACATGTGCACATTCCACACAAAGTCTCAGGATATACAGCCTTAAACCCCCACAACCTCCCTAAATGTACACACCTGACCCAATTTATACACAACTTCTACAACTACCCTTATACACACACAAAGTGGTTGCCTCTGGGTGGTGGGATTATGGGCAAGAGAAAACAGACAGACAAACCTTTTAAGCAGAATCAGGAAGCCCTGGTTATCCCAATGCTATGAAAGGACATTTTTCATCAATGGCCATCATCGGCAAAGTGACTAAGCAGTAAGCAATCCTCTAAAGACAGCTGGACCTCTTTGTACTATAGGACAAATCTAACATTTGCTCTAAATTGCAATTCTTGGAAACCACTGTGTAGGAAGGAATCTAATGTATCCAGCTGTTTATATTGCTTTGAACTTTGCCCTCAATCATGTACCATGCTGTTGACAATTTAAAATTACTATGTAAGCTGTCACTTTGGAGATAAACAAGCAGTCTTTGTCTGCTCCCATGACCAAGAAGACCTGCAGCTATCCTTATAAGTCAAATACCTCTCACAGAAGAATGTGACATGATTCGGTGACAAAGACAAGCTGTCATGTGAAGAGAGAGGCAGAAGGCAAAACCAGTCACATCAAGGCACTCTATATAACAAGCTGCACTAATGAGTTTAAGGGTTACGTAGAGGCTGGGTATGGTGGCCTATAATCCCAGCACTTTGGGAGGCCGAGGTGGGAAAATTGCTTCAGGAGTTTGAGACCAGTCTGGGCAACATAGTGAGACTCTGTCTCTACAAAAAATTAAAAATTAGCCTGATATGGTGGTACGTGCCTATAGTCTCAACTACTCAGGAGGCTGAAGCAGGAGGATCACTTGAGCTCAGGAGGTTAAGGCTGCAGTGAGCTATGATCATGCCACTGTACTTCCACCTAGGCAACAGAGTGAGACCCTGTCTCTAAAAAAAAAAAAGTTATATGGGGTGTTCCAGGCTGAGATTTAATTAGCCCTTCTTTAAGTCATCCAAAGACAACCCTAGATATCTTAATCTGAGCATACTGATCCCTCATGTCAGCAGTGATACACAGGGTTCCAAGAAAGAGAACACTCATCCATTCCAGCCTCTGATGGAGCTGCTCCCGTGGTGTGTGGGTGTTGCCGGCAAAAACTGAAGGGTCCAGTTTAAATAAGCTTTGGAAAGGCCGGGCGCGGTGGCTCACGCCTGTAATCCTAGCTCTCTGGGAGGCCGAGGCGGGCGGATCGCTCGAGCTCAGGAGTTCGAAACCAGCCTGAGCAAGAGCGAGACCCCGTCTCTACTATAAATAGAAAGCAATTAA
>CAUYPO010027344.1:0-25047 GCA_963574435.1 Cheirogaleus major | reverse complement strand
GACTGCGGGGTTTTCAAGGGCAGGGCCTGTGTCTTCGCCTTCTAGCTCCCTCTCAAGAACGGGGGAGGCTCTGAGGAGGATGAGGAGGGGATCTCACTGAAGAGCGAGTGGTGACTCACTCAAGAGATCCATATGAGGCCCGGCACGGTGGCTCACGCCTGTAATCCTAGCACTCTGGGAGGCCGAGGCGGGTGGATTGCTCAAGGTCAGGAGTTCAAAACCAGCCTGACCAAGAGCGAGACCCCGTCTCTACTAAAAATAGAAAGAAATTAATTGGCCAACTAAAAAAATATATAGAAAAAATTAGCCGGGCATGGTGGCACATGCCTGTAGTCCCAGCTACTTGGGAGGATGAGGCAGAAGGATCGCTTGAGCCCAGGAGCTTGAGGTTGCTGTGAGCTAGGCTGATGCCACGGCACTCACTCTAGCCTGGGCAACAAAGTAAGACTCTGTCTCAAAAAAAAAAAAAAAAAAAATCCATCCTAACTGATGAAACTCGAGTTCTGGGAGCTGGATGATATTTTCTAACTCTGACAGAAGTAGGGAGTAAACCAAATAAGTCGGGGGAAAATTAAATTCCCACATCAGTTCTGTAATGTTTCTTATGTAAGCTAATCATGCTGGGAGTCAAGTGCTAACATTTGAAAAATAAGGGTGTGTTGAGATGCCCAAGCAGATGGTGGGGTAGTTCTGGAAAGTGACGAGAAAAAAGCCAACCCAACCTCAGGAGTTGTTAGAGATTCGAGAATGATTTTCTTATCATACATAAGATTGCCTCGCCTTTAGAGTCCAAAGAATCATTCGTAATTTCTGCAATCTACAACACGTTGTTATTCAGACGTGGTACACCACCAAAAGCAGAACAGAGAACCTTGTCTTCCAGGTTTGGTGACTTAGAAACAAATGGGACACAGAAGCCACAAGGGCAGGGCAGAAGGAGAAAAGAGATGCAAAACTGGGAGAGTTCAAGGGGAGCTCATGACATCTAACAAGCTGCACAGAATTCAGACATGGAGAAATTCACTTGGGGGGAACAAGAAAATAGGATGAGGAATATCTTTTTCAAATAGGCATTGGTCTTGGAAAGTTGCTGAGAACAGCGTGGAAAGCTGGCCGCCGTATCAGCAGGACCGGAAGGAACAGGGGCAGAATTCTACAGGGCTGCACGGGAGAGGGCTCCAAAGCATCACGCAACGACCCAGAGCAAAGAATCCCACTCCCCGAGATCTCCGGCTCTCCCAACACCCTGTATCGTAGTGTCGATGATCTGATGTTCAAATCTACATTCCCGCCACCGCAAGAGCTGAATAAAAGTGTCTCTGATCGTTATCGCTATAAAACACTATTAAATACTCTCCTGGATACAGAGCTCAAAACCACTTTACGTGACTAACTGAATTTAGCTTCATGACGTCCATTTTAAGGCAAAAGAGGGGCAGACATCATTATCTTCATTTTACCAACAAAAGAGGGAAAATGCAGAAGATTCAGTGACTTGACCGATTTGAATAAAAATTTCTTATCTCAGTTCCAGGATCAACCCACTAGTTGGTCAGAAAAAGGCCAGAAAGACCAGCATTTCAAGTGTATTTGGAAGGGAGAAGAGCGAGATTAAATTAATAGTAAAACGCTAAGCGGGAAGGGACAGAGGGGCGGAAAATGCCAATGGAGATGAAAAGTATAAAACTATTTAAAGTTACACTTCCAGGAAGGAAAAGTTGCAATTAAGAACACAATGTATAATTTAAGAAAATGAAAGTAAACCCTGCCAGAATATTTCAAAACAAAAATCTCTCTACCCTGTTGCTTATTTGCTTACAGATGCTAGACCCTGAGCCACTAACGGAGTACAGAATTGTTATCTCGTTCGAAGCATTGCTATAGCTAAACTTATTTTTTGATTTAGGCTTCACATTTTATTTAACATGATGATAATTAAGAACTTAAATCATGAACGACAGTCAAATAGTCAAGGTCAATCCACTGATGGTAATTTAGAGCATAAAGTTAAAATAAATAAGGGTTTCTGGTCCCTATAATGTTGTCTCCCAAGAGCTGTCTGACAATAACTTATTTTATTTTTGTCTTTGGGAACATCCAATGCTGACACATTTCTCAAGTATCTATTTCATTTCTCTATTTAACTTTTAATTCCTGAAGTAGCCCCAAACCTATAAGTGGCTACATTTACATTTTTGCGCCTGAAGCCAACTTTTATTTGTCATAATTAAGCACTATCCCTTTTCTACTTAAAAAAAAAAAGTCTTCCTCTGAGCACGACTGTCGTTTTCAGTTTGCTTGGAATTTTAACTTTTTCTTATTGTTTTCATTGTGCTAGAATGGAATTTAGAGTAATGCCAAATACGATTTTAAGAACACATAAGAAAGTGTTACTGTTTGTTTGGAAAGGTGAGTAAGGCTTTTGTTTTTGTTTTTGTTTTTTCAAGTAGGGTAACAGTAGCAATGAGTGCACCTAGCACCCAGCTCTCTGTCTCTAAAAATCATTCCCCAGTAACAGGAATCGTGACTAGGGCACGGTGCATATTTCCTGCAGCGGAAAGCAAGAATACACACTCCACGAATGGCAGAGACACGTGGGAGGGACACTGCAGCTGGCTTAGAGGAGCCCCGCTGGCCAGGTGGGCCTTCGAGCGCCAACACGGACGGTGACAGTCGGCGATAACAACGGAATGATGAAAGCATCTGTGGGTCCGAAGCGATTCTGAACAGGAAGAGGACTGGGGTTCTCCTTGCAGACGAGGGACTGCTAACTTGTACAGGGAATGATATTTGAAAACACAATTTTACAGCCACCACTGAAATATTAATGACTAATTTGAAGAAAGATTATCCATAGATTTTTTTTTTTTTTTTGAGGCAGAGTCTCACTCTGTTGCCCGGGCTAGAGTGCCATGGCGTCAGCCTAGCTCACAGCAACCACCAACTCCTGGGCTCAAGCAAACCTCCTGCCTCAGCCTCCCAATAGCTGGGACTACAGGCATGCGCCACCATGCCCGACTTATTTTTTCTATATATTTTTAGCTGTCCAAATAACTTCTTTCTGTTTTTGGTAGAGACGGGGTCTCGCTCTTGCTCAGGCTGGTCTTGAACTCCTGAGCTCAAACGATCCACCCACCTCGGCCTCCCAGAGTGCTAGCATTACAGGTGTGAGCCACCGCGCCCGGCCAAAAATAGCCTTTTTTTTAAAATTAAAACCAATGCATGTGAATTTTAGGAAATACAGATCAAGAACCCAAAGAAAAAACTCTCAGTCATTTAGCGGTGGTTACAGGTTTGTTGCTTGTGTCCACCTGGCCCGCGCCGAGGTGGTGAAGGGCAGCGGGAGGGACGTCGTTGGTAACCGTGGATTTAACGTCATCTGGGTGTTTGCTTTCCCCCCCGTGTCTGTAGCATGTGAAGCTTTTGACAGGACCCCAGTGGATCCTCTGCACACAGTGATGTGTTCACTGCCATGGCATTTCCTGCACAGCTGGGGTTGCTCAACCACGTAACTACGATAGCAAGATGGAGGAAACAGATTTTCCCATCGACTGTTTTAACAAATGATGGATTGGAAAAGGGCACAACATATGGCACGTCGTGGATGCCGCTGATGGAATGATGACAAGAAGTATTTTAATAGGGGCATCCTCGTCCCAGCGTGGAGACCAAAAGGAGAGAGCGGTCCTTCAACGTGAAGGTCATCGCAGATATCCCTGGGTGTCTGTGCGTGGAGATAAAGTGATCTCAAGACGGTGACACATTTAAAGTGACGTGAGCTGGGTCATTAGTAGTCGGTCGTCCCCCGGCCATTCCTAAAGAGGACATGCTTCTAATCACGCCCACAGGGTTTTTTAAGACCCTTTTTTTTCCCCTCTTCATAAATGACAGTGCTTGACGATAATCTCATCCGAAAGGTCTCCCGTCTTGGCTCTCGGCTTCCTTTTCACGTCGGCAAATGGTCTCAAGAAAATCAAAATAAAAGTATCCAAAACATTCTATCAGAATCTCTGAATTGTTTGTTCTTCTCAGGTATGGCTGGACCGAAATCTAACAATTAAAAGGAGTAAGCAGTATGTTTTCAATCCCTGCGTTGTCTTTGTTTCCGTGATTTGCATTCATACGGGACGCCCAGCAAACCCAGAAAGAAAATGACTTTCTGATTGAATCATATCATTTCAAACAAAGCTCTTTCACGAATAAAGCATATTAATTACTATGTCCAGAGTGATCCTCATTTTTTTTGGAGTTGTGTGTTAACAGAAACATTTGTGCGTTTGCTCCAAGGTCAGCGTAGATTTAAAAGCAGACATAAGCTTTGAAAATGTATTCCTGCTGGATTGAGAACATGGAGTTAATTAAATGTGCAGAAGCTGGAAGGTAGATGGGTTGTCATCTCCATCTTTTTAAAGCACTTTATTGAGAGATCACCGTCTGGTAGCCGGGTATATGCATTTTTTGTGGTGTATGTTAATAAATTGAGTAAAAAATAATAGATATAAAGTTGGAAAGTGCTGTGACCTGAATTTCTTTCTAGGTGATTTTAATATTAATGATGCCCAGGGATGTCTTTCAACGTTACAGAATGATACCTGGACAGCCCAGTCGCCAGTCTTTAACTGCGTGATGGTCTCCCATGTCTGTAAAATGTTGATCCTTTTTCCTGTGTTTTACCATTATTATACTTCCGACACCCAATTTGCAGAGTGAGCATGGATGGGGATATTGGCCCTGTGTTGAGTGCTTTTGTCTGATCAATTAGCAGCGACGAGAGTGTTTCCCTGGCAAGGCCGCCTGTGAGTTGGATGCCAGCAGAGCAGTTGCGTTCCGGCAACGCAGGCACGTTCTGTGTCACTCTGCAGGGCGCCTTGGAGCAGGGCTCCTCGTTTTGTGGGGGAGGAATCTGTAGTATCATGCATGTATTTTTAACACATTTCCCAAAGTGTGATTTATTCATGCTTACATTTATTCAATGCAGATTTCCAAGATTTTTCTTTTTCTTATTTTTTTTTTTTTTTTAAGTGAGGCACCCTGTCCTGGATGCCATGTGTGGGTGTCTGTGTTGGAAAAAGACCCTGGTTTTTGATCTGGAGATTTATAGAAGAGGGGGAGGGGACGGGGACCATGCATGGTGCACACAGCAAGGCGGTTATTGGAGCTCTGATACTTCCAGTAAGCGACTAGCAGGGCTGCTCAGACTCTACCAGGAAAGCCAGGAAAATGTGGAGTCCAGGGAAGGCAGTCCACTGTGCTTCTCTTCCTTCTCTGCAAGTACACATCGCTGTCCTTCACCCAAGCCACTGCAGCCCCCGTCCGACTGGCCTGGGGGCTGCCCCTGCCGGTGATTGCTGATGAGGACAAGCCGGTGGAGAATATTGCGTTCATTCATTCTGGTGCTTTATACCGCTGTGGAAGCAGATACCTGGGTTTCAAGAAGACAGCCTTTTTTGCAGGGCAGACATTGTGTGCTTGTTTCAACGCTACTCTAAGAAGAAAAAGAACAAGAAATAACAGTTTCAGTCCTGAGATATTGGTTTACATGAAACTAACGATGCAGTCCTTTAACATGATAGTTATAAAGGAAAAGGAGAAGCATCCCATTTAGTTTTGCATCAGGGGAATCTTAGTTGAAATTGCTGACCACGATCTGTGGTTTAGTATTTGAGCAAGACGCGCGTGGTTTTAAATGAATCCAATACATATTCCATGGAAATGTGGAAACCAGAGTTACAGGTAAGCTGACCCCAACCTGCACATGTGCAATTAATTCTCCTGCTTTCCCCAAGAGTAGGACAGAGAGATTAGGCCTCGAGGGACTCCGCTTTTCCCAGTGGGAAGAAGCTGGACTTCATCCTTAGAGTTTGGAAATCTTGTCTCTCTCAGTCCTGCCTGTCTCTCCAGCTAGTGATTCCAGTTGCAGGGTGCTGGGTAGCCCAGGAATTGAGCCGTGCAGGGCAGGCCCTTGTTTATGTTGCTGCTGCTTTTTTTACTGAGAAATGGGCCTTTTGTGAGTCCAGATGTGACAGTTAAACACCGAATGTCCCATTACTTTAAGAATAGCTGCTGTTACTCGAGCTGTGACGATGACTTCAGTTGGCTAAGTCTGCGTCCCCCAGAATTCACGGGTTGAATTTCTTACCCCTAGCACCTCAGCATGTGAGTGGACTTGGAGATGGGGTCTTTAAAGTCGTGATGGAGTCAAATTGAGGTTATTAAGGTGGGCCCTAATCCAACATGACTAGTGTCCTTATAAGAAGAGGGTAGGACACAACACAGAGGGAAGACAGCCATCTCCATGACAGGGAGAGAGGCCTTCCCACAATAGGGTTGACCAGCCCTGCCAGCGACACCTTGATCTCAGCCTTCCAGCTTCCAGAACTGTGAAAAACTGTTGTTTAAGCCCCTCAGCCAGCCAGCAAACTCACACAGCGATGGCTTCAAATATTGCTATGAACGTTAAAGTATTTCTCTTGATAGTCAAAGTCATTAAAACCTTGGTGGTCAATTAACTATTTATGGAAATTTTTGTTACACTTTTTATTTTTTTTGAGACAGAGTCTCAATCTTGTTGCCCGGGCTAGAGTGCCGTGGCGTCAGCCTAGCTCACAGCAACCTCAAACTCCTGAGCTCAAGCAATCCTCCTGCCTCAGCCTCCCAAGTAGCTGGGACTAGAGGCATGAGCCACCATGCCCGGATAATTTTTTCTATATATTTTTAGTTGGCCAATTAATTTCTTTCTATTTTTAGTAGAGACAGGGTCTTGGTCTTGCTCAGACTGGTCTTGAACTCCTGAGCTCAAATGATCTGCCCGCCTCGGCCTCCCAGAGTGTTAGGATTACAGGCGTGAGCCATTGTGTCCGGCCCTGTTACTCTTTTCTTGATCTTTTTTAAAAGCATTTTTTTCTTATTTGTGCGTGCCTTTTCCTGTTAGCCAAATGTCGTCCATTACCAGAAATGACTAGATCTCAACTTAGAAATAACACCCCCTTGGAAGGTCTGGATGCCATGTAAGAAAAAGGCAATTTTTCTAATGCCCAGGCCTTTGTACTTACCTAATTATATCCGGAATGCTCCTGATGGTAAGAATTTATGGCTTTAGAAGTGAGTGTTTCCGCTTTGGGGAAGGGAAGTCTACAATGGAAAGACTTCCCTGCTGCCTTCCAGGGTCAAGGTCAGGATCCTGGGAGGAGGAGGAGGTGTGGAGGAAGGTAGCTGGTGTGGGTAGGAGGCTGGGGGCGTGCACTGGGCAGGCTGGGGGTGGGCAGAGACTGGGCAGTGGACTTGGCCGCTTGGGGCCACTGTTGGGCTTCCTTGGAGTCGTGGGGGCAGACAGAGCCAGCCCAGAGTCAGTGTGCGGCAGAGGAGGGAGCCTGGGTTTTGCTCAGGCTTTGGGGAACTCTGGGAGGAAAGGGGAAAGGACTGAGTCTTCAGGGTGGGGCTTGGGAGATAATCTTGGTCTCTGGGCTGATGCTTTGTCCTTTGAGATTCAAATGAAATGGAACCCCTGAGCTTTCAGCACCCCACCCCTCGGGATTCCCAGGAGGGGCCTTCTGTTTTTGTTGATGCCTGCCCCCGCCCACCTTTTAACCACCATTTCTGCCCAAAGCTCCTGGACCACTTTGCTTTTCCCCCTTGCCCCTTTCCTCTCTACTCCTTCCGTCTCCGCGTGGAGCAGACTCTGGCTTGCTTCTGCACGGACCGCTTCCACTCCAGCCTTCCCCTGCCGGTCCTGGGTGGTGCAGCTGGGCTCTCCCTCTGGAAGGCCCTGGGGCTGCCCCCACCACACCCTGCTGGGCAGAGTCTCTGCTTTCCTGGGGCCCTGCCCGTGGGCTGTGGGCTGCCGTCCAGCCCTACTCTCTACTGTGAGATCCAGGCACCCTTTCAACCCGGGACTTTCTGTATAAAATAGGATGATAATGGTACTTGCCTCACCGGGACATTTTGGGGATAAAATTGGCACACTGAAGTGTGCCCCATGCTATGCCCGGCCATGGCACGCCCTCCTCAAGCATTGGCCTTGGCTGCAGTAGGAAGGGAGCCTTGGACTGGTCAGGCTGAGTCACCTTTTATGTCCCCAAATTTCTGACAAGTGTGTGTTGAGTTCTCAGTCAAGGCCGGGGCTCTGCAGATAAGCCCTGCACCCTAAATGCGAGTGAATCAGCCAGCCGACTCCGATCGTGGGCCGGTCAGGGACTCTGGGTTGAGTCAGCATCTGCCTCCCTTCGAATGCGGGCCTGGCAGGGGCCCAGGCCCGTGGGGTGGGCAGGGAGGAAGCAGCCCTTCCGGGGACCCCTCCACCAGGGGCTTTCCTGAGACGCTGGGCCTCCTCCCGCTCACCCACACCCTGTTCCCTGGAAGGAAGCAACTGCCTTAGGGCGTCCTCCCCAGGCAGGCACACTCTGGGGAGCCCCCGGCCCCCAACAAGCACGGTGAGCCTGTTCTCATGTTTTCCGATGAGGGAGCTCATGTTTTCCGCTGAGGGAGGGAAGCTCGGCCTTTCTCAGGGGGTGGCCACCCAAGATCAGCTGCAGCTGAGGATTTGTGTGGCCAGGAGAAGAAATGAATCACCCTGTTCCCTGTGTCTTTCCCTGACCGCTGTAGACTTCGTAGATAAACTCGCGGGGAGGTGTGGGCGGCACTTTGTGGCGTGTAGCAGTGTCAACGGGCATCGGCAGGGTTTGGTGCAAGTCAGCTGACCACCTTATCTGTGACACGACTGGGACGCCACTCCTGTCTTCCAGAATCAATCTCAAATCAACTACCTGGATTGGTAGTCAACCGCCGGCAGCATTTATTAAGCAGAAGAGTGATAAGGGCTCGGGGTTTAGAGATAGCAGTTGCCCTCCACCGGGGGAGGTGGTCTTGTAGGTGGAAGTGTCAGGCAGCGTGACTGATGCTGAGGAGGCGTGCCCAGGTGTGCACAGGTGTGTCCAGGTATGGGGGGCGGGGCTGAGGCCAGCAGGGAGAACATCAGACTGGGGACTCCTGAGCCCAGGCCCCAGTGATGTGTAGGGTTTCGTTTCATCCTGCTGGTCCCAGCAAGAGACAGAGGTGAGACTGGGTATGGCCTGGCGGGAGCTGGAGGGGAGGTTGGTGTGTCCCAGGGAAGAGTCTGGGATGCGGCAGACAGCACACGTTTGTTTTAAGCACTGTAGCAAATGCTTCATACCGGCCGTCACATTTGCTTGTCACAATGACCTTGTCATTATTGTCTCCTTATCGCAGAAGCGAAAACCTGACACAGAGACTCAGGGCGACTCTCCTGAGGTCCTTTCTCAAGGTCATTGGGATCTGCAATGGGATCTGCATCATTCAGGCGATGGGGAGCGTGTCAGGGGCCTTGAATGCTAGTTAAGGAAATGGACATTTTATCTTGCCCGTGACGGGGACTCACTGAGGAGTCTGATTGAATTGTACCCCAAAACTCCATTGCAGGGTGAGGGTGGTTTCCTGGGAGCAGACCACACCTGGGGGTGGGGCAGCCGGGACCTGTCTGCTCTGGGGATCCAGGTGAAGGGTGAAGAGGGTGGGAAGGAGAGGAAGGAGGTGGGCTCTTGAGGAAGTTCAGATGCCCTGGGGGCTGGGGGTGGGAGACAGGCCTTGCAGGTAGAGGAGAGGCGTGTTGCTGTTATTAAATGGGACATAATCGAGTGTTGGCATATGCTGGTCAAAGGAGAGGAGATGATTGTGATTCATGGTGCAGGGTCCATTTGCCAACTCTGAGTGGGATGTGGGCAGGAGACCTTGAGGCCTTGAACGCAGGGCGTGAGGCTATGCTCGTGGGGGAGCGGGCAGTGATATGAATGTTTCAGGGAAGGCAGCAGCTCAGGGCAGTAGGATGGGAAACGGGCGGCCAGTCCCAGCGTGTGAGCAGCTGCAGTGGAACCTGGCAGTGTGCACTCGGTGCCCCCCACACCTGTGCGCACCCCACACCTGTGCGCACCCCTACACCTGTGCGCACCCCACACCTGCGCGCACCCCACACCTGTGCGCACCCCACACCTGCGCGCACCCCACACCTGCGCGCACCCCCACACCTGCGCGCACCCCACACCTGCGCGCACCCCACACCTGTGCGCACCCAGCAGTCTCCATAGATGCGGAGCGGGGGGGTCAGGCTTCTAGGTGATGGCCATGCTGCGGGTCCACGGACCATGTGTGTCCAGCACTGACCCAATGGGCCAGAGCTTGTATGGACCCAGCTTTGGGGATGCCCAGGTGTGGGAGCTTAGAGGAGCTGGGGCGGGCGGGGTAGTGTCTATTGAAGACAGGGATGTCCCTCGGCCTTTGCTGGACAGAGAAGGAAGAGCCAGGAGGCGGACTGGGATTGGGATGGAAAAGATGCTTGAGCGTGAGCCTCCCAACAGCTGTGGGGAAAATTCTGGAAAGGAAGGACGGCCAGCCAGGGAGCTTGTGGGCAGAAAATGGGCTGTCGGAGGCCAAGACTGCAGGGTGACGTTAGTCCTGGGTACGTCAGGGTGTGGCAGTGGGAAGAGGCCCTAGGGACCTCGGTGACAAAAGACCACTGGCGTCGAGGCGGGTGTGGCTGAGTGGAGGTGACCAGGAAAGAAGAGCCCCGGGGCGATGGCACGTGAGCCCTGGCTTTGTGCATTCACTCACTGCTAAGCCAAGTAGCAACATCTCGCCTTGTGACGGGGCTTTCTAGTTTAGAGTCTTTTCAGACTGCCCCATCCCCTGACGGTGCGCAGAGCTGGGAGATTAGCAGTTGACCCATTTCCAGATTTGGACAGTTTTGTCTCGGTATGGGAGGAACCAGGTCACCACCTTCAAACCACACTCCTAGGAGCAGAATGCAGCCTTGGAGGGGAATCTGTGCGGATTTTGCAGTGCTGTGAATCGCGTGGCCGTCACAACTGAGTTCATTGTACCCCACTCGATGGGCGATGCTGGGGTTGGTCGTGACTTTGAAAGGAGGCAAAGATAGCCGAGCGCCAGAGCTCAGTGAAGGTGCCCAGCAGCTGCAGGGGTTGCCTGGGCTGCAAATTGAGCCTCTGTGTCCCCCACCCCACCCCACCCTCGTCCGGCTGCGGGAGCACCGCACCCCGCTCTCTACACGCCGGCAGCTGCTGACCAGTGGGTGGCGAGCGGGAGAGAAGACACGGATGTTTTATTCCATTTACTGTGTCAGATGTGATCCTGGGGCCCCGGCTCGCTCCTCTCCCAAAAGCTCCCGATGCAGATCGGAGCTGCCCAGCGCCGTGGCACCGGCAGCCCCCGGTGTGTTTATCCTCAGCCTGGGGAGCACCGAGCAGGTGACAGGCTGGCTCCTTGAGGCCGGGGAGTGATCACATGCCTCCCTCCCCTGAGACAGGAAAGGAGGGTGGGGTTGGGCTATGAACAGGCATCGTAGACATTTTGTTTTTGACATTTAGAGGGGGGAAATCACATATTTGAGTCTCCTGGGCACAGATAAAAGATTCTCAGATATCTCTGCGACCAAATCCCGAACGGGCGCAGAAGTGACGGCGATGTAACAGTATGGTTTTCCAGATGCTGGGCTTTGTAACGGGGCCGATAAAAGATTGCCAGGGCAGCATGTGTGGCCTTGATTTTGATTTTCATTAAAGTTACGGATTTTCTAAATCTTTGGTGTCAGTGGTTCTAAAGAAAAGCTTGGCAGACAAACACCCAGATGTTGTCAAACACACGTAAAGTCGTTGTTCTCGGACAGTCCGTGGTGTCGGTTTCTACTCCAGGAGACGGTCAGGAGAACCCGAAGCAGGCTCCGCCTTCCCTGTGCTGTGGCGGGGACGTCTGTGTGGGGACGGGTGTAGACGTGATTATCAGGAGAGTCTCCTCCACCGAATCCCGAAGAGGGAAATGTTCCCAGATAAGCCCGGTCCCCAAGCACCCCAAGACGAGGAAGATTTTGTGGGAATTTCATGGCTTTTCTGCACATGAACTCTGGGGCTGCTTCGCAGCTGTCTAAAGGACAGATGCAAAATTGTGTGTTGCCCTTGACTGGATCCCTCCCATTCCTGAATCTTCCCTGGTTTGAGGTCAAAGGCTGGGTGGGGGAAGGGAGGCATTCTTTGGGGACACTCTGGCTGTGGCCAGTGCCCGGCACCCAGCGGGGAGCCGTACGTGGGAGCTGCCGTGGCGTGTAGCGTGGCTGCTGAGTGTTTGTATGTATTCCCATAAAGTGACGGTTAACAGATCTGATTTTAATGTTGTAAGTCACTTTTGTCTGACACTTAGCAAGAAAAGACACCAAGGAATTTCCGACATTATCCTTTGGGAGTGAGAATCTTTTCGCAATGGACACTTACCGGCGTATTTTAAAGCTGAGACTTAGACTTTCTTCTCGTTGACCCACTGCAGAGGATGTGGAGTTTCAGCGCAGGTGGAGACACTTACGCTGGCGCATCCTGCCAGGCTGTGTGGCGGGGCAATGTCTCTGTTGTTGCTCATGCAAGGGTCAGATGAATGTCCCCTCCTCTGTGACTTGGCGTTTCCCCGGCACAGAGGTGAAGTCTGTGGGCGATGCCACCTCCACCTTGGCCAGGTGCAGGAGTAACGTGAGCGCAGATGTGGGCAGGACCGCGTCCGCGGGGTCCAAGGGCAAGCCGGGAGGCCTGGCTGAGCTGCACTTGGTCTCGGATGCTTTCGTGGCTGGTTGGTGTTGGCCTGGCCATTCACCCGTGTCACGTGGCACCTTCATGTACCTCGCTTACATATTTTCTCCTTAAAACTCATGCAACGTTGCTTTAGATGTAGGCATTTTCCCCCCACACTTCCAGCCTTTTAATCATGTCCGTGATGTTGGCTCATTTAAAATAATTTTAACCGATGACTTGTCTATCACAGAATGAGGACTGACAGGTGGCCTCATCTATAACTCTTGCTGTTCTTTCTATTTTGGGAAGGATTACTGGAAATAATTGCTTCTCTTCTTATGGAGAGACCTTCTGGAGCTTTTCATTATTTTATACAGAGGCGTGGGGAGGGATGGTTGAATTTAAAGAAATAGTAAAATGGAAAATTGGGTGTAAATGGCTTTTCATTCCCATATTTTGACAGTGCCTTTGGAGCAAGGGTTCTCCATCTGTGGCAGTCTTGCCCCCCAGGGAGCATTTGGCAAAGTCTGGATACATTTTTGTCATAACTAGGGAGGATGCTACTGGCATCTAGCGGGTAGAGGCCAGGGATGCTGCTGAACAGCCCATGGTGCACAGGACAGAGCCCATGGCAAAGAATTACCCAGCCCCAAACGTCAACAGCACTGAGGGTGAGGCAGCCTGCTCCCAAACACTCCCTCCCTTTTTGAAGCCTTTTTTGAGTGTTTCAGCTAGAAATAATTGTTTTTGGCTCTCTTCTTACCTGCCTCCTCCTTACCTTTCTTCTGGTGTTGGTTATTTATGGCACGGTCCATCCCTAGCCACCCTGCTCCCCGCCAGCTCCCCCTTATCCGCAAACAGAGAGATCCGGGCACGGTCAGTGCTTCACTCCCCCCCCCCCACCCGCTCACCTGCTCACCTGCTGGACCCTGGGAAATGGCACGTGCAGGTGGGCTGCTTGTTGAAATACTGAGGTCAGCGGAACATCAGGATTCACATTCCTGCTTTGCCTCGCAGATGAATCCTCCGCAGGTAAAGTGTGAGGGCGCCACACTGCTGCTCCACACAGCTGTGTTTGCTGAGTGTCAACACCACGTAGCATCTGTCTGTCATCTAGGAATTCGTGGGAAGGCCTCCCAGAGGAGCCCTCTGACGGCAGGATACTGAGCTGGACTCAGGGTACCGCTGGGGGGGCTGAAGCAGTGGGTCCCCCACTCCCCGTTTGCCCTGCCTGCCAGGGCACCCGGCTAAGCCCTCCTAGATCCACGGATGCCTGAAGATAGGATCTGGACAAAGACACCCCCGCTTCGAGGTCATACCACATTCAGTTTTGATAAGTGGTCCTGACCTGTTATTGTTCAGTGTCTAAAATGTGGTGTGAGTAGTGCTACCCATGAAGTAGACGACATTGTGGAGCTTCCTGTCAAAGCTGGAAAGAGCGTGGAGGGTAGGCGCTCCCTCGTGTCGCAATGCCTACGTGGTGGCGTGTTCTCACGCACGCGGCCGCTCTGTTGGCGCTCTGTTGGCAGGGATTGCAGTGTTCCTTATTAGTCCTTGGGGAAAAGCAGAGGAAGGATGCAGGTATTCAGAGGACTTTCTGGGGTCTTTCTTCTTGCTGGGTCAAAAGGACAGCAGAGTCATCCTGCCCTGGGGACAGAGGATACTTGTTCTTCCTCGACTGGCCGCTGAGGGTCAAGTGCTCATCTCTTTTATAGCTCCACTTTTAATCTCCAGCTTTTAAAATAAGAAAAACGGGGTCCCCAGTGAGTTCGACTGGAGGTCTCAGGCGGGGAGGAGTGCGGAGTTGTCCGTGTGTAGGAGCTGCGTGTCGTGATAAATCCCAGATCAGAAACCCCACCCCAAGCTTAATGACCTGATTTGAGTCTCACCCGAAAAGGTAAAATACAAAATTATTAATAAAACGTAACTGTGGTTTCTTTTTGGTTCTTACGTGTGTCTGTCAGTCACCTGGCTACCAGAAAACAGCCTTTAGAGCACCCCACAGTGGTTCCTGGCTGGCTCCTGGGTGGCATGGTAGGGCCAGGGCAGGATCAGTGGTTGGCTGGTCTTGGCTGTCAGCAGATGTGGTTCTGCTAAGATACCAGGAACATGATTACTAGCTGTCAAGTTCTGTTATTTGGAAAGTCAGCTTTCACTGCAGATGGCTCTGCTGACTGACTACCAGAAGTTTCCTTTAAATAAGGCTTATCAGCTCTAGTAACACTTGCGAAATATTATTCTCATGGAGCATGTTTGATTTATAGGTAGCTAGAAATGGTCCAGGATGGAGGATTCGTGGGAGGGTGGCCAAAGGACCTCATAAACTTGGAACTAAGGGAGCGAAGCCAGCTGTGGAGGGGGGTAGACAGGGGTGAGGGGGGACTGACCCTGCACCCGCCTCTGCAGTCCTTCCCTGGGGGGCGGCGGCAGGAGGCCCCGCAGCATGGAGGCACTTGCCTGGCTGCTGCTTGGTCTGATGTAGCAGCCAGATCAGCCACAGGCTTTTTGTTTGTTTAAAGCCATAATGGTGATGTACTCCATGGCATGGAAGAATTCAAGAAATGATGGTCTAGTGGGGTCAGTTTTAAAAGCCACAGGAAAATGAAGCTGAATGCCACCTGAAGATAGATAGTATTATTTTTTTCTTTTTAGAAAAGGCAGGGCTGGCTTTGTAAAGGGATTTGGATTTTGGAGTGACAGGTTCTGGGGCATGTGTCTCCTTTTGCATGGTAGAGCCCACGTCTCCAGGGCGGTGGGGAGAGGCAGTTCTCTGCCACCAGGGTTTTCAACCCTGACAATCAGGCCTGACTCGGAATCATTATGATCGGCGTGGATGGTAAGTGCTTCCTTCTGAGGTGGAGAGTGCTGAAAGATGGCAAACACACTGGCTATGCCTGAAAGAGGTTCCCTGGAAGATTCAGTGTCATCTAAGGTAGATCAAATGGATTCTTCTACTCTGCAGCCTGCATCCTCGTATGGCAAAGCGCAAAACCTGGGGTGGATTTTAGACAAAGGTACGGCGATCAGGAGATACTAACCAGTCCAGTGTTTGAGTTCCAAAGGAATGTTGTTTTATTTTTTTTTTAAACTTTGGGCTGTATGAGTGCCTCAGATAACAAGATAAATTTACATATCTTAATTATTGACCGGTTACTTTCATATTATAGTTTATCTCAGCATTTGAAAGTTGCTGTGGTCTCAAATAGGGAGATTGGACCCCCAGCTAAGTTAAGGAGCCCTGGGTCTGGTCCCATCATTGCTCCTAGCAAAGATCTCTGTCTCTACATGGTGCTGAGTTTCCATTTCTCAGCTTACAGACCTGGTGACCTTTAAGTCTATACAGCTTCAGCTGTAAAGTTTTAGGCTTTTGCCAAATTTTAGTGGTGCTCATTCATTAGACAATGCTGGGCACTGCAGCCATCTCTGGGATTGTCACTAATGCTTTTATCTCCCTTGCTGTCTTTTTATAGTAAAATTACAGCCTTAGCAGTTTGAGAGTTTGTGAATTCTTTGAGGACAGAGATCCTCCCTTGTCACTGTATAGCATTGCAGTAGGTACATGATATATACTTTATGAATAAATGGACCAATATGACAATGAATAATCAGTGCACATTTGCTAAGAATGCTACATGGTAGTGAAGAGATATCATTTGTGCTTGATCAGCCTCAAGTTCAGTAATATTCACATACTTGCTGTGCTCTTTGTTATCAACAAAGCAGAATGCTGATGCTTACTAAGACAAAAGAAATGACGTTGTGGTGCAGGAATGGGCACAGGCAGTGTGACCCCCAAGACCCCAGGTTTCGCTCTCACTGAGGGGCTGTGCAGCCTTTGGGGAAGCGCCCACCCTCTCTGAGCCTCTGCATCCCCCTAACCCAATGGGCTGTAGAAAATGTCACCCTGATAGATGATTTTAGAAATTGGTGGTTCTTGGGCCTCATCAAACAGGGCTTCTTTATTGAAACTCATAAAGGTAAGAAAGTTCTGTCGTGTCCTTTCAATGAGAATATACCGTACATTTCCAAAGCCCTGAAGTTTGAGGAGCAGGTGGACCAAGCTTGTGACCCTGTGATGGTGAACATTATGTTGTTGAGGTGGAGGCCACTGAAGGTGGTCAGATGTATTTTAAAGTATCTTTAAAAAATAAAAAATGAAATGAATCACCTAGCAGTCTCTCTGATTTATTTCTGAATATTTAATTTTACTCAGAGGTAAAATCCAGAATTTCCAGGCTATAACAAGAGACCTTACCTTGTTCATCTTTATGCCACTTTGTGCCATGCACACAGTAGGTACCCTGTGATATTTGTTACGAGACTAAAGGAGGGGGAACTGGTACTTGGCCGTCTCTGCCTGCAAACGACGCTACCAGCACCTTACCTAGAAACAGCCTTCAGCAATCCTTGGCATTTCCAGGCCTGGAAAAGGCTGTGTGAGCATCTGGTCTGATTAGTGGACATTGTATTTATTATATTTTCCTTCTGAAACTTTTAATCAAGCAAACTCTAAAACAGTACGTCTATGTTTGGGATAGCATGAGGAGCCAATATGTTGGTCAACTTATGTACAAGGATTATTCTGCATCAGATAATCTCCAAGACCAGTGTATGTCAGGGTCAAGAGGTAGCAAGTGGGGAAATTTGATGGAAAAGAAATTCACCTTTCAATATTTAGTGCTTACACAGAATGCCTGGCATGTAGTATTTTAACTGATTTTCTCCTTCCTAAGAATGGTCAAAGTGTAGATGCTGTTATCTTTATCCCTGTTTTATAGGCTGAAAAATAAGTGGGTAGTAAGTGGGCAAGCCTGGCTTGGATGGGCAAGTCTATCCCCCTGCTCTTAACGGTTGTATTTTCCTGTCTGCTGCTACGGGTAGCAAGTGCTTATCCATCCGCAAGGAATGTTTCCCCACACATTGGGAAAATACCCCTGATAAGTTATCTTAGGAGAAACTGTGTTCCTCCTCTGGGAAGGCATTGGCATGCACAGCACCAGCCGCGTCCCTTCTTTGTTCTTGTCTTCCTAGAAGCCCACGTGTTCTGTGTGAGGTTGGGGGGAACAGGTACCAAGGATACCTTGTATTTTAAATGAGTCATTTGTTTGGGTTGCATCTCCAAGGCTGCACAGTTAGGAAAGATGCCTCTGATAAACCCGCAGCAGGTGAGAGATGCCCCTTGTTTTGCTTTTGCAGGCCAGGCCTGGGAGTGTGTGTGTAGGCTTAAGGTGCAGGCGGGCGCCTGGGTAGGCCCCTGGAGGCTCCGGTCCGCGCAGCGGCGATCCATCACGGCGCTTGGGCCTGCCCGCCGGCCGCGCTCGTCGCCGCCGCCGCCGCGCTCCCGGGACTCGGCCAGCCGGGCTGGGCGCGCGGCCCGCGGTCCCTGCACGTCGGCCCCCGCCCGTCCGCCCCGCCCCGCCCCGCCCCGGCGCGCATTTCCATTTTAAACCACCGCCCGCCCGCCCCTCGGCCGCAGCCGGCGCAGCTGCCCGCGCGTCCCTGGCCAGGAGGGTGGCGGAGGCTGCGGAACCGCCGAACTGTGCAGGAAGGGCCCGAAGATGCGAACGGGCCCCGCACCGTAGACAATGAAGCCGCGGGCGCCGCCGCCCGCCCTGGACCCTGTGCGCCGCAGCCGCACCTGCCGGCGACACCGCCCCAGCGCCTGATCGCCCGCCCGCCGCCCCACCTGGCCCCAGCCCCGCCGGCCCATGGCTTGGCGCCCCGTGCCCAGACCCTGGCACTCGGGTCGCGCGGCGCACGGGCCGGCGGGTGCCAGGGGCGCCGTTCCCGCTGCCTGAGCGCTGTCCTTGCTGCGAGCGGGGGCGTGGGCCACACTCCCGGCCCGCCCGCTGTCCCCGCCTCGCCCGGCGACCGGCCCCGGTCGCGGCCTCGCTGGATGCGGCGGGGCCCGGGTGGGCGGCGCGGTAGCTGCGGCCACGACCTCGGGCGACATGTACTTGTTGGACGGCAGCGGCGAGCCCGCGTCGCCGCCAGCAGACGCGATGCCGCGCGGGACGCCCCCCAGGAAGACCGTCTACCGCATTTCGGTGACCATGGTTAGGAAGGAGCAGCTAGCCGCGCCGGGCCCCGGCGGCACCGACCTGCGCCCGGCTCGGCGGCCCCGGCCCGCGCGCTCCCCGGACGCGCCCGGGCGGCTGGAGGAGGAGACCGAGGAGGCAGCGGACGCTGAGGACCCGGAGGGTCGCCAGCCCCACGCCTGGGACTTCCGCACTTTCCGCACGCGCAGCACCGGGCAGCTGGAGCTCGGGCGGCTCCGGCCGTGCGCACGCGGCCGGGAGCCCGCGGACCTGGCCGGCAGCCCCCCGGCAGTGGAGGAAGGACGTGGCTCGCCCGCGCCCGGCAGCCCCGACGTGGAGGGGACCCGGGCCGCGCCCCTGCGGCGGAGCCTCAGCTTCAGGCACTGGAGTGAGTCCGAGGCGCCGCGAGGCCCGGCGCTGGGCGGTGGGAGGCGCCACAGCAGCTCCGGGAGACTGGCCTGTGCTCCGGGCGACGAGGCCGCGGCCGGCCCCGGGGCCGCCCTGGAGCCCTCGGCCGCCGCGCAGCCCGCCTCGGAGAAGCGCAACACCCTGGACGTGGGCGAGGTGCTCAGCAAGAACGACGCGCTCTCGGACCTGGAGCGCTGGGAGCGCAGCAAGAGCAAGAACCGCACGTTGGACAACAGCGACCTGCAGCGGCTGGAGCGCGCCCGGGCCGCGGCCGCCGGCCCCGGCGCGGCCTCGGAGCACCGGCTGCTGCGTTTCTTCAGCGGCATCTTCGCGCGCAGGGACGGCGTGCCCGGCGGCGGGCCCTCCCCTCGGAGCGGCGCCTCGCGGCCGCGCGGCTACTTCAGCCTGCGGCGCGCCCCGGCCGACGCGCACTCGTCCAGCGCCGAGAGCATCGACGGGTCCCCGCGCAGAGGTGGGCAGCGTGGCCAGTGGGCCTCGGGGAGGGGGGAGGTGGGCACTGGCCGGGCTCCGCGTGGGCCTGCTCTGCAGGGCACGATGAGGGCTTGGGAGCAGTTAAGGGACACGCCCTCCCAGGTCACAAGTGACCCCATGGGTGTGAGCTCCGTATTGCGGTTTTCCCCAGCGATGCGCAAGGGTCTTGAAGTGCCTCACTGCTCCTGCCCCCCGCCGTGTGCGGTGCTGCCCCTTGGGTCCGCCGACTCCTCTGCCATGGTGAGCTTGCCTGGGAGAGGTGGCTTGCCTGATGGTGCCTTTCCCAGGCAGGTGCTGGCTCAGCCTTCTCCAGAAGCAGGCCCGTGAGCTCAGGGCAGCTCCAGGGAGCTGGTCTTGGCCCAGGTGCAGCTGCCTGGTGGGGAGAAGGTGGCATTCATCCTGGTTTCCCTTCCTGCCCAAGTCTCGTCTCCCTGTTGGCGCTACCGTCCCTGAGTGCTGTGGTGTGGCCTTAGCCCGCGAAGACAGCTCACTGCGGTGGGGATGGGGGACGAGGGGCAGGGAATAGGCCTTTCTCCCCACAGCTTCCCTGCCAAGTGGTGTCTTAATGGGGAAAGCAGGAGCGGGACAGAATTATGTTTCCTAGTAATGTATGCCAGCAGACAGGCAGGAGAATCACAGCACCGAAGCCCATTCTGAAATCTCAGTTCTCTGTTCTCTCGTGTCCTCTGACAAGGACCTTGCAGGGAAGGTTCCAGAGGCTGTTATGATGGTTTCCTGCAGGAATCAGTTTACCTTGTGGTAGCATTTGGTGATTAGAGCCTCCAGAAACTGCAAAACGTAGCCCCCATCGCTCCATGTCACCCCAAAGGGAAAAGGCTGGGGGTGGGCAGTGGGGCTAGATCATGGGAGGGGCGTGCATGCCTAGAGATTGTAGCCACAGACATGTGGCCGGGTATTTTACCACCAAAAAGTCATTAACCATATTTCTTACTCTAATGACCTAACTCTGCTGCTGATTAGGTAGTTGAAGCAGGGTTTCGGGCTTTTGATTAGCAGTTCTCACCTGCTATTTTACCACCCCTGGAGAGAGGATTCTTCCCAAGTGGACTTAACAGGTTAGCTGACCTGCCCTATATATGTTAAAACCAACCCATGCAAGGAAATTACGGCCTTTATTTTGTTAAAACAGATGAGTTATTTCGTTAAAACAGTTGGCTTGCACAGAGCTGCTCCTGTCATCATTTGTGATCAGAGGAAGTTCCAATCCAAAAGTCCCAGTTCTCCCTCTAATAACAGGCTTACATCTTTGTTCTTGTGGACTTTGTAGAAAATAGCAATTAGCTGCCTGGGTTCCAGACAAGTACACATCGCAGAGAGCGATCCACAGGCACGGTTTACAATGAGCGAGTTGCATTGTGGTACTTATTGATGCAAATTAAAAGCATTTGGGGTTGGAGTATTCTCTGGTCAAATAGATTGATAGTAGATTTGGAATAGGAAAGGTGTGACGTGTGCTGGCATTTTTCTCTCTAGGGCTGTATAAAATAGTAGTAGTAATGGTAATAGTAATGCTAGGTTTGTTTGTCCCTGTGGTCATTCCTTTTCAGGGCTGAATGACTTCCGTCTGACACGTAACAATACTACTAGCTCTGTGGGTTGTGCAGAAAAGTGGACACTTGATGAACTAGGTTATAGTACCCAGGGTCAGAACTCTAGGGCCTCACTTGATTCTGAAGTTCTAGGCAGTCACACAAGAACAGCCATGTGTTTCACCTGGATAAATATTTGCTTTTGTCTACAATGTCTGAAATGTCAGTGTTTTTAGGATTTTGGTAAGGCCTATCTGTTACAGGTAAAAGGTGCAGTCCTGCAGCGTTCACAACTTCTCATTTGATTATACTCCTCCAGTGTTTATATATTTGCTTCCTATGACATAAATCATTCAGAATTTAGGTGCTCTTTAAATGAGGTTTTGAATTTTTATAAAAGTCTCTAAGGTAACATTCAGAAGCAGTGTCCATGGGTGCAGGTCCACAAAACACTGCCCAGACCACTGGGGCCAGGTGGGTTTGCAGGACTCAGAAATTTTGGATTTTAGTGGGAGTGAGATGGTGTATATATTACAGAATACCACCTGTGAGGTTGGGCAGCACCCTGTAATTACACACTAGAATTTTGCAGCAAAGCCCGAGATATTTATACTCAGTGAAATAAATAGTGATTAAAAATAGCCTCGTGCCAGTTCAAGTCTAGTTTTGTCACCAAAAGAATTTGCCAAACATTCTCAGATCTTTTGGGATTTCAGAATTACAGATAAGGAGTTATAGACCTGAAACATGACACACATCCTGGGGAGCATCACTGGCTTTCTTAAAATCTTGGCTATAATGTTTTAAAATGTGGAGTTCTTGAAAATATAAAGGAAATTAGAGGTGACGTCGGCTTGAGCAGGTTTTCTTTCTGTTAGAATCTTTCCGTCTTTTAAAACAGCTGTTATTACATGAAATAGTCTATTTTGCTTGTTACAGTTAAATGTTTAGTCTTAGACAAGGTATCTCTGTTAGCATAGGGAAGCAAGATGGCTAGCATCTTGTCTTTTTCTTTTTTGAGACAGTCTCACTCTGTTGCCTGGAGTACAGAGACATGATTATATTATAGTTCACTGCAGCCTCAAATTGCTGGGCTCAAGCAGTCCTCTTGCCTCGGCCTCCCGAGTAGCTAGGACTACAGGCGTGTGCCACCATGCGGGGCTAATTTTTCTTATTTCTTTTGTAGAGATGGGTCTTGCTATGTTGCCCAGGCTGGTCTCAAACTCCTGGCCTCAAGGAATCCTCTGTCCTTTGCCTCCCAAGGAACTGGGATTACCGTGCCCGGCCACAGACCCTCACAGATACACACCTTTGGTTTTCCTGTATTCTTAACTCAAGGCATTTAGGGTGAAAGGATTGAAACAACTACCTTTGTAGGATGATTCTCTTGTACTTTCTAATCCTTGTTGGAACTTGTCTACTTGGGCTCTTCCTAGTTCTTCCCCCTACTGTGTAAGAGTCGCCTACCTGAGTTTTCCAGGGCTGATCCTTCTCTGTAAGGCTCACAATTATTAGCGAACCAGCAAACATTTCAGAAAGACCTGGTGTCAGATCAAGGGCAGTTTCGTGTGACCTGATACACATGTATTATGGCAGAGTCTGTTGACACAAGTATAATTTAATACAAGAACAGGTCACATAATAAATGATTAAGGACATCGTAGGGTGTCACTTTCCCATAGTGCATGTTCTCTGCATCCCAATGGATGCTGTCTGAGCGGGCCAGCTAACACTCTTGGAACCAGCCGCTGGGTGAGTGAAGCCAATACCAGCATTGCCAGTCCAGAGCTCTCCCTGTCTTTAGGGCATCCTCTTGCTGTCTGGGAGGATTGATTACAGCAATAAAGTGATTCATTGGTACCTCTTACTGAGGTTAACTTTAAAGTAGCAATTTACAACTGATTTTTGACAGCACATTTTATGAGTGGCTTCGTTTTTTAATTTTCAACTCCCTTGATTTGTATCACTCAATTAGTGTTGGGTGATGGACTTTAAAAAAATATATATAGTTTAAAATACAAATCTTCAATGGAGAAAATGGGGGAACAGCAATTAGATGAAATAAAATTACTGAAATAACTTGATACATTTTTATTTTTAAGCTTCGATTTGTTACTGAAAAGGACTGGTAAGTTGTAAAGAAACTGTGTAACGCGGTTTCTCATTTGAAGCATTTTGAACTGACACATACTGACTCTTTCGTTATTAAAAATAAATAAATCCTAAAGGAGTGGTGGCTCACGCCTGCAATCCTAGCACTTTGGGAGGCCCAGGCGGGAGGATCACTTAAGCCCAGGAGTTGGAGACCAGCCTGGACAATAGAGAGACCCAGTCTCTGCAAAAAATAAAAAGAAAATGTAGCTGGGTGTGGTGGTCTGCAAAGTCCCAGCTACTCAGGAGGCTGAGGCAGGAGGATCACTTGAGCCCAGGAGTTTGAGGCTGCTGTGAGCTATGATGACGCCACTGCAGTCTAGCCTGGGCCACAGAGGAAGACCCTGTCTCAAAAAAAAAAAAAAAAAAATCCTAGATAGCGTTAACTTGCTTTTTATAAGCGACTCCAGATAGCAACTTAGGAAAGTCGCCATTGTTTTTGTGGGCTTAAATGGCTCTTCTGGAGATACAGCAGTTACACTGGGGTACAAGAAAGATCTGCCCTGAAAGTCAGCCAGGGAAGCTTTTAAACAACCACTGGGGGCTCAGCTCTGTCTTGCTGTGTTTATTTCCTCGGGTTGGAGCCCAGGTTTCAGCACAGGTCACCCGTTACCATGTTTCTTCATGACGAGCCGGGCTGGAATATCCTGTATTCAGAAGTCCATCTGCCGCAGCTGCCCTCCAGTTTTGACAGGCACATCGCAGCCAGTAGTTTGCTCATGTCATTAGCAAATGCCTTTTGTTTGGAAGAGTAAGGCCCGATTATAAAGCACTGGTAGTATTTTTTTTTAAAGTCATCTTACTGTTTTTCTAAGGCATCAACACACATTTATTGAGTTTCTCTGGTGTGTTCTGCATTTACTAGGCAGCGGGGAGCTAGAGCTAACCAAAGCACAGTTCTTGTCTTCAGAGGTCAATAGCTGCTGGGGGAGATGGAGAAGTTCCAGTGACTCACAACCTCACGGGGTACTGGGGGAAGATATGACTGTAGTTCCCTGCACAGTGTCTCTCCATGAGAACACTAATCCCTGTGTGTAACAACAGCCTGCTTCACAGTCTGCCAGTTCTAACAGCCCTTCCCGGGCACGGAGCCTGCATCATTCCTCTGTGCTCCGCAGAGTGAAGGGCGCTGTGTTTGGCACTGGACTCTTTGTAAATGTTTATGGACAGGATTAGTGAAAAAAACTAAGGTGACACAGAAGATGGAGCAGATGTCCTTGAGTTAATGGAAAAGAATTAATGAAGGCCTCACAGTGGGGCAAATGAGCTGGATCTTGCAGGATCAGTAGGAGCTTACCAGGTAGAGAAGACTCTCCACCAGCAAGTTGGTTGGGATTTCTGTAGTTAACTGCTAAGAACTCATTTCTGTTCCCTAGATCTATGTGACTAAGGCCAACACTACACATAAAACAGGATGTTACTATTTCCACAATGAGCTTTTTTTTCCCCCCCAGAGAAAAATATATTTTTAACATAAGGCTTTGGTTTCTAATAGGAATTCTCCTTTAGGCTAGGGTGAATTTTTGTTTGTAGTGATTTGAAGCAGTTACATTAATTTAAAATGATGTCACAGTGAGTAAAATAACGAAAGAAAAGGTTTTATTTATTGAGGGTAGTCTCATGACGGAGATAAAGTACGTTCAGCTGTGGCGATCTCTCCAGGTGATTAAGAACAGAATTGGTATTAAGGTCAACAGATTAGCAAAAAGAGGAGAGATTATTGTCTTTTCATTATTTTGAAAGAAGTACCATCTGCCCACGATCTTTTTGGCTTAGGTTTCATTCAGTCCAAATTAGAATCCACTGTGGTGTTGATTTTTACTTGTTTTT
>CAUYPO010027342.1:0-23231 GCA_963574435.1 Cheirogaleus major | reverse complement strand
TTAAATAGACCCAATAGGCCGGGCGCGGTGGCTCATTCCTGTAATCCTAGCACTCTGGGAGGCAAAGGCGGGAGGATTGCTTAAGGTCAGGAGTTCGAAAACAGCCTGAGCAAGAGCGAGACCCCGTCTCTACTAAAAATAAAAAGAAATTAATTGGCCAACTAAACATACATAGAAAAAATTAGCTGGGCATGGTAGCCCATGCCTGTAGTCCCAGCTACTCAGGAGGCTGAGGCAGTAGGATCACTTGAGCCCAGGAGTTTGAGGTTGCTGTGAGCTAGGCTGACACCACGGCACTCTAGCCCGGGCAACAGAGCAAGACTCTGTCTCAAAAAAAATTTAGAGCTATGATCCATTTTGAGTTGTCTTTGATTATGGTCTGCAGGATAGGTAGAGGATGATCTTTATACAATTTGGGATCTTTAAGGTGAAGAGCAGCCCTTCCGCGATCAGGAGGGACACAGCGGGAAATACAGGTTTCATCACTTACGGGTTCTGCCTGGAGGGCGTCCCCACACACAGAGGTCACATGAAGAGAGGAGACGAAAGGGACCTGTGGGCCAAAGCCTTTTTGGGTCCAGGGTGTTATCCAGTTTTCCCGGGAGGAGTTTGACCTGGTGGGTTTAGAGCAAGCAGGCGAGGGCTCTGCGGGGACTGGGAGGTGGTCACAGGGGCACGTCTGCACAGTCCACACAGGTGCCTGTCCCCAGGGTGAGCAGGGCAGGGAGGGGCCTGCGGGGGAGCAGCAGGAGGAGGCAGAGGTCTGGTCGACCACCCTGCGGCACTGGGGAGAAGGCGGAGAGCGGGAGCCGTGTTGGGGTGGCCGAGCCCTGCTTCTGGCGTGAGAGAGCCCAGCTCACATCCAGAGTGGATGCCAGGGCGGTGGGCGCCAGGGCGGTGGACGCCAGGGCGGTGGACGTCAGGCAACACAGCAGTGTGAGCGTCCACCAGTCATACCCAGGTGTTCTAGCACACTTTGTTGAAAAGACTGCTCTTCACGGACTTGTCTGTGTAGAAATCAACCGGGAGTATTTGTGTATTATTTCTGGGCTCTCTTCCGTTGGTCTATATCAGGTGTCCTCAAACTACAGCCCGTGGGCCACATGCAGGTCTTTTTGCCTGTTTGGTTTTTTTCCTTCAAAATAAGACATGTGCAGTGTGCATAGGAATTTGTTCATAGTTTTTTTAAAACTATAGTCTGGCCTTCCAACGGTCTGAGGGACAGTGAACTGGCCCCTTGTTTAAAAAGTTTGAGGACCCCTGGTCTATATGTATATTCCATACCAGCTGCCTGATTAATGGTTAATTATATCTTCACATTGGGTAGTGTGAATTCTCTTTTTTCTCGTTTTTAAAATTGTTTGGCTATTCTGGTTCCTCTACCTTTCAGTATAAATTTTAGCATCCTGGTTTTTTAAGTTGGGATTGTGTTAAATCTATGGATCAATGTGGAAAGAATGAGAATGTAAAATGATACAGTTCTTTGGAAAACAGTCTGGACGTTCCTCAAAAGTTTAAACGTAGAGTTACTGTATCACCTAGCAATTCCACTTCTAGGTATTTGCCCAAGAGAAATGAAAACATATGTCTACATAAAAACTTGTACACAGATTTCATGGCACCATTATTCATAATAGCCCCAAAGTGGAAATAATCCGAATGTCCATCAGTTGATGAATGGATAAATAAATAAAATGTGGTACAGTCAGCCCTCAGTATTCTTAAGTTATATCTCCACAGAGTCAAACAACCTTGATAAAAAATATATTTTTTGGCCCGGCGCGGTGGCTTACGCCTATAATCCTAGTACTCTGGGAGGCCGATGCGGGAGGATCGCTCAAGGTCAGGAGTTTGAAAACAGCCTGAGCCAAGGGCAAGACCCCATCTCTACTAAAAATAGAAAGAAATTAATTGGCCAACTAAAAATATATAGAAAAAATTAGCCAGGCGTGAGTGGCGCATGCCTGTAGTCCCAGCTACTCGGGAGGCTGAGGCAGAAGGATCACTTGAGCCCAGGAGTTTGAGGTTGCTGTGAGCTAGGGTGACGCCATGGCACTCTAGCCCGGGCAACAGAGTGAGACTCTGTCTCAAAAAAAAAAAAAAAAAAGTAAAAAACAATAAAAAATACACATTTAAAAATTATAGATTATACGAGGGTGTTTAAGGCTTAAAGCTTTGGATTTGGGGCTATTGCACAAATATTTATTTTCATACTTCTTTAGTACATGGCATGTGGCAATCATCCCGAGTGTCACTTATGTGACTTGTGGTGCCACGCGACACCTCGGCACCGCTGCAGGGGTGCTAGGGAGAGGTCGCAGGCCTGGTGCGCCGTCCGCGTGGCTGCTGCGGCCCCACCAGGTCCCGGCATCCGGGCGACGTGCACCCTGCCCCGCACCCCTGGCTGCCCCCCAGTGTGGGGAGCCTCCCCTCGCGAGTCCTGGGGGAACTATGAAGAAATGAAGCATTTGAGCCCCGGGTGGAGTGGGGCGTGCTCGCCTTCTGCCTTACCTGCTCTTGGGCGTTTTCCTCGAGCTGTTCTGGCCGCAGAACACTCTGGCTGTGGTTCGTTACAGAGGTCCGACCGGCCTGCGGGGAAGCAAGACCGGACGGCGCTGCAGAGCTCTCAGCACTTGGACCTGGGACGGCCCCCGCCAGCCTCAAGTGCGGACACAAACACCTGCAACGTCAAGGTAAGGCCCGTGAGCAGCATGGGGGGGTACAGAGTGTTGCTGGTGCTTTTCTAAAAATCCTGGGTCGGTTAATTGCAGGCAAAAGCATTTCCATGACCACAAAGTTCTCGTTTGCTGCGTGTAGCTGCCCACACGTGTACCAAACAGCAGCATATTTGCGCAGGTTCTAGCAGTCAAGGCACCGCAACAAAAGGAGGTTTGAGAGACTAAACTTTGATTTGAAACTTGGTTTACTTGTGTAAGAATACTGAGTTTCTCTGCCCACGAGTTAAGGGTGGGACGTGGAATGCTTTCCGGACCCTGGATTTGCAAGTCCCGGCTGTGGCAGTGTGGTGCCGGCTGTGGGCCTTCTCTTGCGGGAGCAGCTTGTCAGGCTTGGGATGCCGAGCCCTGCACCATGACTGGTCGCACCGCCTCCGCCCCACGCCCAGTCTGGGCCTCACTTAGGCAGGTGAATCCGCGATGGTGCCGTGGAGAGGAGTTTGTGGTTCTAGATTTTGTCTGATAAACTCAAATGCATCTTCAACAGCAGGGCTGTTTGTGGCTACAGACGCTGTGCAAGGCTGGCTTCTATGATGATTTGCTGAGGAAAAAACCAATCTGGTTCTTTGTAAAGAGCAACAGTATAACGTGCTTTTGTCAGCAAGATATCTTTGTTTCCTACGATTAAGTTTTACTGTCTTTTTTTTCTTTTAGATGGAAAAGTTATACCTGCATTATTTGAGAGCAGAGAGTTTTAGGAAAGCTCTGATTTATCAAAAGAAGTATCTCTTACTGTTGATCGGTGGGTTCCAGGATTCTGAACAAGAGACACTCTCCATGATTGCTCATTTGGGGGTATTTCCTTCCAAAGCAGATAAGAGAATCACCACATCTCGTCCTTTTACAAAGTTCCGCACGGCTGTCAGGGTGGTCATCGCAATATTGAGGTAAATGCCACCACATCCAATCCGTGTGTTTCTGCCTGTCTCTGTGAACAGGCAGTGTACTGCGTGGTTTTTAGGTAGTTTTATTCCTTGAAACTCTATAATGTATTCTCTTTTAAGACAAATGACATTTGAGGCTTTAAAGAAAACACAGATGACTTTTGTCTTCAAGAAGTCATGTTGCATGAAATTGTCACCTTCTAATTCTGAAGATTTAAGACCTTATCATTACAAGGGAACGCCTCGCCTTTTAATGGGTTTCATGCCAGGACTCTTTCTGACAACAGGCACATCTGATAATTTACATTTCACTGTGTAAATTTCAGTTTCCTGTATTCAGTCAGATTTGTGGTGCATACAAAGAGGCCAGGTGCACAAAACTCGGATTCTCCCAGGGTCACCAGTCCTGGGCCTGCACATGTGGCTGTGGGGTTCCTCAGCAAGGCCCCTGCGTCCTCCCTTCGACCCTGACCCGCCTGAGTGTCTGAGCTCCACCCACCGAGTCTCCCCTGGGGCGCGTCCTCCTCGCACTCTGCACAGGGCGCCATTTTCTCAGCAGGAATGCCGCCCCCTAGTGTTGCTGGGAAATTTTCATTTTATAGTTTTAAAATTTGCTGAATTTCCAGAAATGTTTGTCCCACTGGATCCGCTCCCTGACACAGAGGTGCCTTCCCAAGGCCTTGCTCTGGCCTGTCCCGGGTAGTAGACGCAGAGCGCGGCTCAGAGTCCTCCTTCCAGAGACCAGGCCGAGCCGGTCCAATGGGCCAGGCGGACGTGGGGGCAGGATGGACTTCCTAGGGTGCCGCCCTCTCAGCCTTCCTAGCCTCGGGGCATGTAGTCCCCTCACCTCTGAGGTCTCCTGACCACAGGCCACCTGTCATCCCTCTGTCCACCCACCCTCCGTCTTTGTGGGAACACCAGGCTCCAGGAAGTGTTTGAGGTGCTAGACAGGGAAGGGATGCCGACCCAAACCCTGCCTCCCCGATCTTCCTGTGACGGAGGCGAGACCATTTGAGAGCAGACAGAAGCTGCCCTGAGGGCCCTTTGGAGAGTCTCATCTGGGAGTCTAGTGTCCACTGTGCTATGGAGCAGGGCAGCTGCAGGCGCAAGGGGTGTCTCGGACCCACACCCCGTGCCCAGCCTGCACCCCTGTACCTCGCCATCCTGTTTCCTGCCTGACCAGCTCCCAGGAGGCCAGAGCCTCTGTGTCCTGAGCCTGTCAAGGGGTGGTAGGGATGGGAGGGTCTTGGGAGCCAGGCAGGGTGCCACGTGGTTCCCACGCACTGGGTCACCTACCGATGTGAACCGGAGTCAGGGTCCTGAGCTGTGCTGAGGCGGGTGCCCGCGGGGGCTGAGGTGCTGTGGGGCGGCTGCTGCCTGCCAGGTGCACAGCGAGCTCTCCGCACGGCGTCCACCTGGCCAGGCCTCAGCCGACCGAGTCTGCACCCGACAGGAGCAGGCTTCGCAATTCTGGTTGTTTGGTCAGTGGGATTTTCATTACTGTTTTGCTCTGGTTTTAAATGTTTTGTCTCCTTTTTTTATAGATTACGTTTTTTGGTTAAGAAATGGCAAGAAGTAGATCGGAAAGGAGCCCTAGCACCAGGCAAAGCCCCCCGCCCAGGTGGGACCTCAGCTGCCGCCGTAGCTGTGATTCACAAGCCTCCCCTTCCTGTAGGCTCTTGCTAGCGCTGGGCACTGCTCAGGGGGCAGGTGACAAAGCGAGGCCAGAGAGTCAGCGAGTTCGGTCAGTGCAGTTGCCGAGGCAGCGAGATGGGGCAGCAGCGAGGTCAGGTTCCTGCAGGGACATCAGTGAACAAGTGGCTTGGAGAAGCAGACCAATGACCAAATGACACGCAAGCGCCAAGTGTGTCGATTCTTTAATAATTAGTATTTAATGAGACAGTCTTTCTTCCCTCCCGAATCACCTGAAGCTCCCCGCATGCCGCCACCTCCTTCCCTTTGGAGCGTGTTCTGGGTCAGTCAAACCTCATCTCCAGCTCTCTGCAGCGAGTGCAGCCGGCCCCAGAGCAGGATGTGCTGATGGGCCCTTGTCCCCGTCCCTGGGCACGGCAGGCACAATGGCACACTCAGAGCGCCCTTCCCGCTCCGCGCAGGGATGCCAGCCTCTGGCGTGCTGGGCCTGTGGGGCCAGGGCTGCCCAAGCCACCGCCAATCGCCATGGCAACTGGGCTTTCCTGGCAGTGCCACGTCAGTTTTGACTTCTGCACTTTAATAGTTATTTCTTGAAATTAAAATGCTTTGATTTAGCCTTCAGACAAGTTTGTCCCTCCAAGTTACACTGGTAGTCTCCAAGGTTTCCGCACCCCTGCCCCCGAGCCTGCTCCTCAGAGGGGCAGAGGCGGACCCGCCCCACCCCTGTTCTAGCCGAGCCCCCCCCCCAGCACCCCCCAGGCTGCCCTTGTGAACACCGGGTACTTACAGCCTCACAGGAGTAAAATACAGGTGCTCAAATTTCTTCTAAAGCTTTTAAAAATACAATGTTATAATTTAAAAATGTTTTTCAATTGCCATGCAGATCTTTGAAAGCTTATAAGTTTTAAATTTTGGTAGATGGGCATTTCTACTAAAATGGGTTCATTTCTTTTCCTAATCCCTTTGTTGTTAAATGACTCTGGGGCAGGACCCCGAGCTCCTCGGCGGCAGCGGTCTTCTCCTGAATCCAGAGAATCTGTACCAACCCGGGATGTGCCTTCAGGTCACACCAGGGACCCTGCCCGTGGCCCCAGACCTGAGACAGCAGCCTCCCCGCGCAGGAGGAGAAGGTCAGTTGTGATGCTTTCGGGCTTTTCTGCCTCTCGAGTGCTCTCTCTCCAGTCTAAGGCTTCAGCTTCGGCCAGGACCGGAGCAAGGCGGGAGACATCCAGCAAAAGTCTGTGACAGCCACACGTCCAGCCCCGTTCATGGGAGGACAGGGATGGTCTGTCTGGTGGCCGTGGTGCCCCAGAGCCCAAGAATGGTGATACTTATTGAGAGTCAATGGTGGCTGAGGGCCTTTTTCTGTAGGATGGTGTAAAATAACATACAATAGTTTTTACTCATTTTAACTCTGGAATATTGTATAGAAGTTGGTTTTCAAAGCAAATTCTATACAATGTATATATGTAGCAATTCTTATAAAAAGCCTTACTTTTTTCTTGTGCGTTAAGAAAGGACCAAAGAGGCCAGGTGCCATGGCTCATGCCTATAATCCCAGCACTCTGAGGCTGAGGTGGGAGGATCACTTGAGCTCAGAAATTCGAGACCAGCCTGAGCAAGAGCAAGACCCTGTGTCTATTACAAATAGAAACATTTGCTGGGCACAGTGGTGGGCACCTGTAGTCCCAGCTACTCGGGAAGCTGAGGCAGGAGGATCGATCGCTCAAGGTCAGGAGTTCAAGACCAGCCTGAGCAAGAGCAAGACCCTGTCTCTACTAAAAATAGAAAGAAATTAGCTGGACAACTAAAAATATGTAGAAAAAATTAGCTGGGCATGGTGTTACATGCCTGTAGTCCCAGTTACTCAGGAGGCTGAGACAGGAGGATTGCTTGAGCCCAGGAGTTGGAGGCTGCTGTGAGCCAGGCTGATGCCATGGCACTCCAGCCTGGTGACAGAGCAAGACTCCACCTCAAGGAAACAGAAAGAAAGGACTGAAGGAAACAGCCCTGTCCTGAGCCACCCCCACATGCCTCTGGCCAGGCAGGGCCTCCCACCTACTCTCCAAGGTCAAGTTCGAGTTCAGCTTTTTTTTTTTTGTTTTTTCTTCTCCCCCTCGGTGTGGTGGTTTGCCTGAAGATCCACTCCATCCCCAAATTCAAGATTAGAAAGATCCCTGACTGCTTCTGAAGATCCAGAACATTCCTTGACAGAATATATTCACCATTTGGAAACGATCCAGCAAAGACTGGGGGGGTCACCACCAGGTAACAAAAGTCCTTCTCCAGCTATGTATTAAAGTATTATGAACGGACCCTGGAAGTGTAGGATAATGCCAAAAAGATTGCTAGTATTCAACTTAGCGATTGTTAGTTTCAGTCTTAATAATCAACGTCACTGACAGTATTAGAATAAAGATGGTAAGTGAAGAAACCTCAAACACGTGTAAACAAACATACTCGGCAGTAAGTGTTGGGATCAGTTTGACTTGATCACTACCTGGACCTTTTCATCCTTTCTCTTACTGATAGGAAACATAATTTGTCCAGTGTTTCTTAAACATCATAATTTAAACCACTGTGTATTTTTTAAATCATGATTCACATGTTTGCCAAAATTTACATGAACTCAGTGATAGTGTTTCAAAATTGTGAAGTTCTCTTTAAAAGATGAAACCTTGTAACAAATTGCTGCCTCATTTTTATTTATATCTAGATTTTGCTTCAAAGAAATCCTGCCATCAGAAGAGTAAACAATGAATAAAATCCTTGTGGCTCTCACCTGGGACAGTTCTATTTGAGAAAAAGATTTACTCTTCCCTTTTGTCAAGGAAGCTCCTGGGCTTTCCCTTCACGTGCCGTGGCGCCCAGCCTGGGTACGGCCAGGTCAGTGTCCTCTCTGGGGGTCACTGCACGGCCATGCGGAGCCTTTTCTGTGTCATCTGTTAGTTCTCCATCGTCACGAGGTCACGGCAGTCCCTGACCAGTGCGTGGGGCTGTGCGGTGCCTGTTGGCGGATCCGCCCCGCCTGCCCTGAGGAGGGTAAGCAGAGAATGGCTCCTGTTGTTTATTTTTTAAAGTGTACAGATGGAAATTTTGTTTAAAAACAAACACACACAAATAAAGCCAAAAAGAAGGAATAAAATGTAAGCACTATTTAATTTGAGAAGAGCCCTTGCGCTGTTTTGAGTTTTGTCCAGTTTGCTTTTCTCACTGGCAAAACAAAACACAGAATTTATGTTGAACTCCTATAAGTGAAAAACTTCAGTGGAACTCAAAGCACCCTTCCCTCAGCAAAGACAAAGAGCTACTCAGCTGCTGCTTAATCATACTGGGTCTCTTATCTCATTTTTTAAAGATGCTGCCACTGTTTATCTGCTTCTCATGACTGTGGTCTTTTGTGTTCTAATCACACTCATTTGTACCGTGTAGTGATATCTAGCAAGCATCCTTTACCCAAAAGATGAACTGAGTATAGTTATAAGTATCTCAGTGTTTTTTTGGACCTGTGAACGTGGTATTTATTTGAACATATTTATTCTTCTGGGGGTTAGGTTTTAATATAAAACGCCTTTTTTCTAAGTCACTACTTAACTTGTTTTGGTGATAGATTTCTCTTTCCACCTTCAACATTGGTACGTGTCTGCGTTTTCTGATTATTAGTCAACACTACTTATGGTCGCTGTTTCACAAACTTTCTGCCTTTTCCAAGAGCGCTCCCTTCTCTGCTTGACGTTGCTGGGGCTGAAATCCTAACTAGCCCCAGCAGCAGAGCCCAAGAAATATTTCTTCATTTTCAGCATCCAGAATAATAATGATTAAAATTGATTATCAAATACTGAGGAAATACCCATGTATGCCAGAGCTAAATGGGGGCTCACTTAAAGCCCCCATGGAGGCAGCCATCACATCAGCCTGTTACCATGGAAGCGGACAGTTAACGAGAAAGAGGCATCACCCCACCTTTCCTGGGGGAGGGCGGGTGTTCCTTGTGGACGAGGGAAAGTTCTTTACAGAACGATGCTGATGGTTTAACGCAGAGAACCACCATCCTGCACCCCCAGTGAAGTGATCCCTCAGGTCAGACTCAGCACTCGGTGCTAAAGCCAAGGTGAAGTCTCACTTTCACGGTGCGGGCGTCTCGCAGTCCCACCTTAACCACAGTGTCAAACTAGTGTCACGGATGACCCGGCCTCCAGTGTTTCCAGACGAGGTGCCATGTGACAGGCACAGCAGCACCTGTGGGCTGCTTTTGCCAAACACGCTTCCCTCCCTCGGAACCACGCCTTCACGCCTGACTTCTAGTTTATAAATGGGGGGAAAAATGAAGAGAAACAATGAGAAAAAGAGAAACATGGGATATTCTACAATTAACTGGCCTAGTTTCATCAAACAGACGATGTCAATAGGAAGACACCAGTGAGAGTCTGTCCTGGGTGAAAGGAAACAGGAGATGCACGAAGGTAACACGCAGCACTGGACGGTCTCCATACTGGGCGGGGGCAGGGCTAGAAAGACTTTTTGGGGGTGATTGGGTAAATTTGAATCCATACTGGATAGATAGATTTTAAGGGGGTTATTGTTCATTTTCTTAGGTGTGATAATGGTTATATAAGAGAACACTTCTTTTCTTAGGGGGTATATGCTGAATTATTCAAGGAGAGAGCACCGCAGCATACACGGCTTGGTTTAAAATGAGTCAGCTGAAAGATACACACACACATTCACACATGTATGTGGGTTAGGTAAACATGGCAAAATATTTTTGAAATATTAAATCGAGGCTCCACATGGTGGTACAGGCCTATAGTCCCAGCTACTCAGGAGGCTGAAGTGGGAGGATTGCTTGAGTTGGAGGCTGCAGTGAGCTGTGATCGCACCACCGCACTCCAGCCTGGGTGACAGAGTGAGACCCCATCTCCACATAAATAAATAGTAAAATATTAAATCTAGTTTGTGGGTATGTGGCTGTTTATTGTTTGAGAATTTTCATAATCAAAGATAAAAAAATATATCATGATCAACTAGAGTGTGGCCTAGGAATGCCTTGATCGAGTACAGGATGTCAGAGTCCAGGCTGGGAAACAGAAACCATGAGAGCTTTTCAGACAAAGGGAATTTAACACAAGGTTTGGTTTCTCTGACGATGGGAGAGTGAGACGTGAAGCCGCACGGTGAGGCAGCCTGGAAGCCGTCACCTTGGGGCTGGAGGAGCAGTGACGTTGTTATGGGAACTCGGGGCCACGGGAGCTGCACTCACAGAGGAGACGCATCAGCCACCAGAGGCGCTGCCCGGGTCGGAGTGAGGGGGAGGAAGGTGCCCATCCTGCTCTCCTGCCCTTCCGTGCCGAGAACCGCAGGAGTCGACACCTGAGCAGCACGGCAGCACCTGTGACCGGAGCGCACGATGCCCACCCCTTTGGTGCTCGGCGTCTGCTCTCACCTTTCCACCCACATGTAATTACCAAAACACGATTCCATGCACCTCCCGACGCGAGGCAAACATTCTTCCTAGCAAGAAGATGGTCCCGTCCTCTCCAAGGCCCGCGAGATGTCACTGCGCTAGGTGACACACAGACTTCTCCCTTCAGGCCCAGGTCAGACTTGGGAACCAGTTTGGAACCAGTTTGTGAGGTTAATCTGCTAACGTCATGCAAAGCAGGAGGGGGTTGGAAGGGGGAAATGTTCAGTGTATACGTTAACAAAAAACAAAACGCTCCAGGTCTTGTTTCTCTGACTAGTCACGAGGCTCTAGCTGGTGTTTATTACCTTCTCCTTCCATCACCTAGTCCTGGTTTTCTGGCCCTCAGCCAGTACTGTGGCTGGTCAGGTGACCTAAACCTTCCCTCCTGGAAGGTGTGAGACCTTAACGGTCTTGCCTTCAGAGGGCTTCCTCTTCCTCCTTTTACAGAACCTGAAAGTACTACGGGCCGAGAGGTGCCCAGCGGAGACACCGGGTCACAGACAGACTTTCCTGCCTTCACTTGCACCAGCCGCGCAGTTTCCCCTCAGAAGAACAGCTCCAGCGTGTCCCGTGACCCTCGCCCTGCTTGCTGGTTCAAAGGGACCGTTGTCACACATGGTGGAAACAGCCCTCCCAGAGTTACAGGTGGGGGGTTATTTGGCGCATCAGCAAGGGGCCATTCCTAACTTTAGCCCTCGGGTTTCCAGGCGGATAAATCATGGCCGTGGGAGAAAGGGCACCATGTCTTGTCCGTGCAAAGCATACGTCACATTCTGCACCACAGCATTCCACATGGACAGGGTGTTGTCCTCAACGTGGCCTCATCACAGCCACCACAGGTCTCTCCACCACTCCTCAGGTGAGCTGCTCCTGGGTGGTGGGAGCTTAGGGCGAGATGAGAGCATCCCACGGTCGGAGGCCTAGGGCCACACTCACTGTGAGTTTGCTGGTCAGAAGCAATGATGATAAGGAATTTGGGAAGTCCACAAATGAGTTTTGGGCAAGAAAAGCAAAACCATATCCAAATAGGAGTGAATAAGATGTGGGACCCTGAGCCACTGTTCACACCATTGACTGCTGCCCGCCTCCGTGTGTGTTTCCAGCCACTCTCTGACACCAGCTGGGCACCCTCAACCCCGCGCTGAAACTGCCCGGTGCTAGCGCAGGCCCGACAAGGACAAGGTCCTTCGATTCTGACACTACCTGGAGTTAGCACAGGCCCTGTAGGTGAAGGACTCAGTCCCACAATCCCGGCCAGCCAACTACAAATTTGGGGGATTCCTACAACCCCCCTCCTCACGTTTGATAATTTGCTCAAATGACTCGCTAAAGTGCTTGTTTGGGATTATCGGTTTATTATAAAGGACACGACTCAGGAACAGGCGGGTGGAAGAGCTGTGTGGAGTGGTGTGAGTGGTGGGCACAGCTGCTGGTCACTCTGGGCGCTGCCCTCCCAGCACACCCGTGTGCCCAGCAACCCGGACACTCCCTAGTCCTCACTGTTCGAGAGTTTCTAGCGAGGCTTTACTGTGCAGTCACGACTGAGCTTGGTCTCCAGCCCTCCCCTCCCCAGAGCTCTGGGCTGAGGGAAAAGTCCTGACCCTTTAATCAGGAGGCTGGTTCCTCTGGCGAGCAGCCCCCATTCTGAAGGGCCCGTGTGAGTCACCTCATTAGCATAAACTCAGGTATGGCCAAAAGGGCTCATATGAAAAGACACTATGCGGGAAATTCCACTTCTACTGACGACGGGCTGCCCCTGCACCTGCCAGCTCGAGGGCATGGTGATCAGGCTGCACCCAGTGCATGATGGGCAGTTCGAGTTACATATTAACTGGTACCTTGTTTTAGTTCGTTTTCTGTTGCTTATGACAGAATACCTGAAACTGGGTAATTTATAAAGAAAAGAATTTTTTTTTTTTTACAGTTGTAGAGGCTGAGAAGTCCAAGGTCAAGGGGCCTCCTCTGGTGAGGGCCTTCTTGCAGTGGGGACTGCAGAGTCCTGAGGTGGCGCAGGGCGTCACACGGAGGGTGCCGAGTGTGCTGACGTGCCAGCTCAGGTCTCTCTTATAAAGCCACCAGTTTCACTCCCATGATGAACTAATCCATTAATCTTTGAACCCATGCAGTGCCCTCATTACCCAATCACCTGTTAAAGACCCCACCTCTCAACACTACCACACTGGGAATGATGTTTCCGACACATGGAATTCGGGAGACACATTCAAACCACGGCACATCTCACAGGCAGGAATCTGTTCTCTGCTAGACACAGCAGCAAGTCAGATATTTCTCAGGTGGAGAATGAATCAGCAGCAGAAGCAGGCGAAGCTCAGCTTTACAACTCGGGGGTCTGCCCTAATGTGACTTTACAGTGGGACATCCTAAATTGCAAAGATGCTTTCAGCATCTTCGAAACTTCTAGGTCATAAGGCCTGAGTAGCAAAACAGTGTGCATCAAAGCTGCAGTTCTTTTGTTGTCCAGGCTGTCCAGGTCCCACTCAAGACTGACAGCCTACAGGTTGTGGGTTCCTCAGTAAAAAGACTGGAGCAGCACACCCAAGTGATTTACATTATATTCAAAACACAAACAAGCCAAATCTTCAGCCTTTCTCGGTTGTAGGCAGTGCAAGGTATAGCCACTTGCCTCTTACTTTACAGGAGATACAGTGGCGTTCCATGGACTGCCCAACCCCTAGAAATTGCCAAAGTGCAGGCCCAATTTTTCATGGGGTTTCCCTCCCACCATCTAGCATACGTCTTACTGAAGCATTTAGGGTACTGACCACTTCCTGCTAAGTAGGACCAATGACTACAATCTCTCTAACATGGTGGATCAAAATAATATGTCTAAAGAAAGACCCTAAGTTAACACAGGGAGGATGTACTGCTGTCTCTACCAACTGAAACTGAATTTACCATTTTTGCTAATTAGTATTAGAAAAAGTGATAAGGAAGCCTGAATATCAACCTTTTATGGGCCAGGTGTGGTGGCTCACGCCTGTAATCCTAGCACTCTGGGAGGCCGAGGCAGGTGGATTGCTCAAGATCAGGAGTTTGAAACCAGCCTGAGCAAGAGCAAGACCCCGTCTCTACTAAAAATAGAAAGAAATTAATTGGCCAACTAAAAATATACATAGAAAAAATTAGCCGGGCATGGTGGCACATGCCTGTAGTCCTAGCTACTCGGGAGGCTGAGGCAGAAGGATTGCTTGAGCCCAGGAGTTTGAGGTTGCTGTGAGCTAGGCTGACGCCATGGCACTCTAGCCTGGGCAACAGAGTGAGACTGTCTTAAAAAAAAAAAAAAAAAATTAAACCTTTATGATTTACCTGGGATAGGTACCTCCAAAGAGATGCTGATGCTCAAAACCATCGAAACCACCTTCATTGCTTCTGGACCCATACCAAGAGTTTGATCTCAATATAGCCCAGAGAAGTGTAAGGTCTGCTATGGGAGGAGATAGCTTATATAAGAAATCATAAAACTAGACTAAACAGCAGCATTCCAGTGAAACTAGAAATAGTATATACAAAACTGCCTGAACAGATTCAGAAGGCACAGGGAAGTGCACATCTGTGGTCTCAGAGGAAGCTCCCTATGACAGTTGACAGAAGAGGAAAAAGCATTAGGTTTGTTCTACAGATGAATCTGCACGGTATGCCGGCATCAGCCAGAAATAGACAACCTAGTGTAGGGGTGGGTTTTGGAAGATTTTCAGTTGGTGAAACTTGGAGTGGCACATCTGGTGGCCCATCTCATGTGGAAAGAAAGATGACCTGAGTTGCTGATGTGCTCATGTACAGGGAGTGACTGAATGTCCAGCTGGTCAATGGCAGAGAAAAGACTGCAAAGGTTGGTTTCAAGGACGTCTTCAGCACAAGTATCTCAGTAGATTTCCCAGAGTGGACTAATTGGAGATGTGTGGTTCCACATGAATGCCTCCCAGAGCACATCCTCTGTAGAAATGAAATTTGATGGACAAGATGATCTGTTCCGTGGATGTCAGTCAGCCACGTTCTTTGTCCAGCACGATGCTTTCTGAACAAGCTCTTATGACAAGTGGCAGGGAAGGAGGCTTAACATTGGTTCAGCAACACAGATTTCCCCTCACTGGGACTTCCTTGGTTTCTGCCCCTTCAGCACCTGAGCTGCCAACAGCAGAGGCCAATCCTGAGGCCTTGGTATGGTGACCTGGTTCCTTCCATTAGGGAGGAGGCAGTGATCTGTCCTCCCAGGAGTGGACACATCAGGTATAAGTAGGCCTCCCTGCCCTCAGTGCATGTCCCAACCCCACCATGCGTGGACTTACAGGATGCTTTATGTGTTGCTATAGTTCTGCACCACACTGCTTCTTAGCAGCGGGTATATTTTAAAGTCATGGAAGTCCAGAAGTGAGCTCACACTCATAGAACTCACTGGTCTTCATGTACCCCATAAGCCAGAAGCAGAGGCTTTGACAGAGTAGACTGGCCAGCCGAAGGCTTTCTGTATCAGCTTGAAAATCCCATTTTGAAAGTTTGAGGTGATGTTTTATGGCGTATGCCTTAAACCAGTAGCACATGTATCCTGCTGTCTCCCTCACAGCCAGACTGCATGGGTTTGGGAACTAAGAAGCAGAGTCTCTCACTATGTGTACAAGTTGGATTCTTTAGTGTCTTAGTCACAGTTGGGCAAAGGAATACTCAGATGCACCCGCACTGATCACCTCGGGCCCGCACGTATTCCTCCCTGCTGTGTAATGGATGTGACAGCAGCCCTCCTCCTCCACGGCCAAGACAGTGATGACAGTGGCTCCACTTTCTGCCTGCCCACCCCTGGATGCAAGGGCCCCACGGTTCCCAGACATCCGTAATCTGCAGTCTAGTGGAGCACTTGGCGTGTTCCCTGGTGAGTGTCCCATTTGGGGACCAGGACCTCTAACCCTGCAGAGTCTAAACTTGGGAAGACAGGAAGCAGTGTTCCCTGGTGGACCATTGGGAGTGATGGTAAGTGCAGGCCACTCCTGTTCCTTCTACCCCCTGGTCTCCAGACCCACATGTCCTTCCTACTGGAAAACAGTGCCATAGAAAAGTCTTGAAGTTAATGCATCCTAGAGAATAGAATGGCATCTCAACTTCACAGAATATTACCCCCAACTCAGCGGTTCAGCTGTGCCTTTCGCATGCTGTCTTAGCGCTCTGCCAGGCAGGGGACCCCACGAACACTGCACTCCTTGCAGTGTAAGCTGCATCCTGCACTTCCCTGTGGTAAAGTGAACCCATTTGAAATGTTACGTGGGATCCTGTGTCAGCGAAACAAACACTCCTTAAGCCCTTGCTGGCTGACACTTGTGGGCAGGGAGGCAAATCCCAATTTGGAATGAGACTATTCCTGTGAAAATGAACCACTGGCCCTTCAGGATCGGAGAGTTCCAATGCAGTAAGCCCTCCTTCTAAAAGGGACCATGTACACGTGACCTCTGTACATGTGGCTTGTTGTACTCCTCAATGAAGGAGCCATAGTGGGAGGTCAGCCTTGGTCTCTTTTGCTGGCAACTGAGACATTCAGTAGCAGCTGGTGGCTAGATCGGCTTTGGTCGGAGAGCCCATGAGCAGTCTCCAGCTCCACCACCTGGGCTGTGCTGTCCAGAGGCCCGCCATGCCAGTGCTGGGGTGTCCAGTGAGAGATGCTGTCCAACTTCAAGCAGCTAAGCCAACTCTGTCTACGTGGTTGTGTAATTCTCTCACGGATGCTCTCTGGTGGGCGTTAATGCTTTATACAGAGTTCATCATACTTAGTGTGTATTCCAATATGTCTATCCTCTTAACTCCACCACAGCCCTCCTTGTCTCCAACTTCCAACTGTTTTCCTTCCAGACCTTTACCCAGTTACCCAGGCATCTAACACCGTCCATGAGCCCATATATATATTCTCACCGTGGGCCACTTCAAGAAAAATGAATGACTAGGAGCTCTGCCTGAAACTCTCCCTCCTGGGAGGATATGCTTTCACCACCGTTTCTCAAGGCCACCCCTGAGCGAGGCTGTAATGTAGCTGCTATTTTCACTTTGAAGTCACATACTGAGCCATCTCATCTGTCAACCAAGCTCAAGTTTTTTCCTCCTCTGCCAACTGGTTATAAGGGCTCCCCTGTATGGTCTTAGGTGTGAAATGACACAGTCACTGATAAGCCATGTGGGTCTGTGTTCTGTAGCTTGCTTGGTGACCCCTGTAGATTCTCATGCTCATGCTCAATCTTGAAAGTACTACTTCCATTATATAAGGGATTATTGCCAGGCCCAGCCAACTTTGACTTTGTAGTTTAATACATAATAGACAGTTTTGGCTGCATCATCACTTGGTGGCTTGTGGTCAGGCGTTCCATCTCTATCAGAGCCCAGTAGCACATCAGAAGATAAATTTTTTTCACTGAAAGGCATAGAATTCTCTGCTCCAGGCGGCATGACAGAACCTCTGGGCTCCTGCATTGTGCATCTCCTACAGGGCATACCGGAAACTCCACACTGCATCATTCCTCACCATTGATAACCTCTAATATCATATCTGCTAGACCGTACAGCCAGGGTAGTAGAGCTGCTTACATCACAGCCTGGATCTACTGCAGATGCTTTTCCTGTTCTGGGCTCTTCCAAACTGGCAGTCTTCCAAACCCTCAATATTTGAGCCAGAGCAATATTCCCAGGTGTCGGGTATGCTGCCTCCAGAACCTGAGGCAAGAATCAGCTCAAGAACCATCAGTTGTCTTTTTTTTTTTTTTGAGACAGAGTCTCACTCTGTCACCTGAGCTAGAGTGCCATGGCATCAGCCTAGCTGACAGTAACCTCAAACTCCTAGGCTCAAATGATCCTTCTGCCTTGGCCTCCTGAGTAGCTGGGACAACAGGCACATGCCACCATGCCCGGCTACTTTTTCTATTTTTTTGTAGAGACAGGATCTTGCTCTTGCTCTGGCCGGTCTTGAACTCCTGACCTCAAGTGATCCTCCCGCCTTGGCCTCTCAGAGTGCTGGGATTACAGGCGTGAGCCACCGCGCCCGGCCTGTCTTGCTTTCTTGATGGTAGGAGGTACAAGATGCAAGAATTCTTTTGCTGCCCTAGAGTGCCCCTGATCACTGGATCCCTAAAAACATTAGGAAGTACCAGGCTCCTGGACTTTCGTAGGGTTGTATCCCACTCTCTGGGGCAGCTAGTCTCTAGCATCTCCCTCACCTCTTGTTCATATGGCTGATGAGCACGCCATCGATGTAGAGGAGCAATGTAACATTCTCCAGGATGTCCAGGTGGTCCAGATCTCTTTGGACTGACAGAGGGCCAGAGAGATAACAAACTTCAGGCAAATCTGTATTTTTATTCCATGTGAATGCAAGTTTCTGATCCCCTTTTCTGATGGGGGCAGAAAAGAACACATTCACCAAGTCAACAGACAAATCTGGCACAGAGGCTGCTGTCAGGGCTGCTTCTTGGTGGAGCTTGCCAGTGACCCTCAAAACCACCACCGGATGACAACAAAGGAGGCTGTTATCTCAGGATCCTTCCAGTTTCTACAGAGGTCATGCTGGTGAATCAAAGATGCTGGTGACCACCACTCTGCATCCTTTAGGTCCTTAAAAGTGGCACTAATCTCTGCCATTCCTTCTCCCTGATGTGATCTTGTTTTATGATCTTGGCAGGGGATAGGGTACTTTCGGGTTTCTGTTTGGCCTTTCCCATTTTAGTATCTCTAACTTTATAGATCAGGGACTAGAATTGAGCATTAATTGCCAAGTATGTTGATGCCAACTTGGGGTCTGAGAAAATGACCACCAAGTGGGCCCATGGTAGGCTGGACCTTGAACAGTATTCATTACCTGACCACCACATGCAGTCATCCTAACAGGAGAGGATGATGCTTCAAGTGTCTGGATATCAGCGTCAATTTAGATCCTGTGTTCATCAGTTTTAAAAATGTTTGGCTCATCACTTTTCTCCAGAGTGTAGTTATCCAAGGAAATGGCTATGGATTCATCTCTGTGTGTATCCGTGCTACGTTACAGGCCTTTCTTCTTGGTATTCGGTGACCTCTTCAGTAAAGTTTCCATTTCTGAAAATTGGCTGGGGGCCAGAAACTGGGCATGGAATCCTGATTTTTTAAAAATTAGGGCAACCATCTTGGTTTTCTCGGTCATCTATCATTTTTTTCTGTACTAGTATCCTTCTCAGCTGCCCATTTATTTTACCTCTAGGGTGCCATGTTTATTAATCATTTCTGTAACTCTCTGTGGGTGAGGGCCCCTTGGCTGCCACTCAGACCTTGCTGGCTATTATAATTGTAGTCCTCTGACATCTGTCAGTCAAGTGCTTCTGTTTCCTGGCTTCTTTTGTTTTAGGATCCCATCATACTCATTGCTATCACCTGGCCAAGTTCTGGAACAGCCTTTCCTACTGTCACACTTTCCTACAGAGGTGAGCCATCACTGAACATTCTAGTGACATCAGTGACCCTTTCATCAGCCTATGTCTAATGACCTTTGTAAATGATGTTTTATGCTGCCTCCATGTGGAATATAATTACCTGGCAGGTCTTCCATAAGCACAAAGTATATAAATTTCAGCATGCTACCCTCTTCCATCACATTCTCTGCCACAATCATTCTGCCATTTCAACTTTGCTTATCATAGCCCATAGCTTTTTCCATGTTTGGTATTTTAAATATATATTTGCAAATTCTTTGATACATTTCCTTCAGAAGATGGAGCCTAATCATCTCCTCTTGAATATGGGTGATTTAGTGACTGATTTCTAACAAATGAGAAGTAGCAGAAGTGATGGTATGTAACTTCTGAGGCAAGTTCACAAAAAGGATACAGCTTTCCTTTGTCTTTTGTCTTTGGATTGCTCTTGGAATCCAGCCATCACATTGTGAGGAAGCCTAGGCCACAGGGAGCGGCCGTGTATGGGTGTGCTTGCTAACATCCCCAGCCTGGGCTCTAGCCAGCCTCCAGCATCAACTGTCAGACATGTGCATAAATGAACCTTCACATCATTCCAACCTCCAGCCTTTTAGCTGCTCCAGTTGAGGTCCCAGATACTATGTCCTGATCCATAGTAACCTAGAGAGGTAATAAATGATTCTTGCTGTTTTAAGTCACTATGTAGTAGTTTATGTAGCAATAGATACACCATCATTCTAGGAGCCATCCTTTCATGCAGTCTTTGCCAGAGTGTTAAATCTCATACCTTGGAAGACTGCTCATGTCAACAGATTCATCTATGCAATTTTACCTTCCAGCTCCTTTCATGAAGCACCCTGTAATTCAGTACCATACAAACTTTCCCAGCTGCTGTCAGTACATGCTGGCTGAGTAGTACAGCTTGTTGTGGGTTGAACTGTGTTCCCCCATCCCAAAAGATACTGAAGCTATAACCCCCAGTACCTATGAATGTGACCGTATTTGGAGATGGGTCTTTGCAGATGATCAAGTTGAGTTCATTAGGGTGGGCCATAATCCAGCATGACTGAGGTCTTTATAAAAAGGGGACCATGTCTAATTACCTTTGTAAATGATGTGTTATTTATGCCTTTATTTGGACAGACATGCACACAGGAAGAGCACCATGTGAACATGAAAGCAGAGATTAGGGTGATGTACCTATAAGCCAAGGAACACAAAGATTGCCAGCAAACCATCAGAAGCTAGGAGAGAGGCATGGAACAGATTCACCCTCAGAGGGAACCAACCTCAGAAGGAACCAACCCTGCCAATACCTTCATCTCAGACTTTTAGCCTCTAGAACTCTGAGACAATAAATTTCTGCCCAGTTTGTGGTACTTTGTTAACTGCAGCCCTAGGAAACTAATACACAGCTCTTTTGAGGGGGAAAAGTCTATAGTCCTTTTTCACTTGCATTATGTTTCCACCATAATCGTATGTCTAGCATATGGTAGGTGGGGGAATTGAAGAGGAGTGCTAGAGAGGTGAGCCACATGCTCTGGATTCAAAGGTTCAAGGCAGTTGGGGAGTCAAAACCTTTGAAGGCATATACCCAGATATCTCCAACCCATGTGTGATGGACTCATCTTTTCCTAACTTAGTGTAAGAGCATTGCTTTATTTGAGTGTTTTACTGATTTTGCAGTTAAGTCACTCAGGGATATTAATTCTTGGGCCTGGCCCTTGTCTTTGTCCTGTAGGAGACGAGAGTTTCTTTGTAACAAAAGAGACTCCCTGGCATTCAATTGTTTGTTGTTCACCATCAGATGTCCATTATTTTTCTTAAGAGCCTCAGTGGTGCTAATAGCTATCCAATACTCTTATCCTTCCTCATGGCTACTATTTTCACCATATGTGAAATACCTGACATGTGGCCGGTAGCATATTCCACTTCACTGCTTCACCCTACTACTTCACCACTGGTGAGTGAGTGACTCAGCCTCAAACCCCATCTTGTCACCTCCTTTAACTGCTGCAAGATGGTTTCTCCAGAAGCAGATGCTGAGATGGAGTTTGGGGTATAAGACATTTATTTGGTATCAACACCTGTGAAAGGAAGGGGAAGGAAGCAGGATTGGGCAGAGGATGCAACAGAAGTACATGCAGGCCTGGCAAAGCTTTGGCCAGCCTGTAGACCTCTAGAGCAAGTATTGCTCATCAGAGGTTTTCTGTTTGGCCAAATGACCAGATATTCCTTTATTCTCCTGCCTTACTCAGTAATCAGGTGTGACTGCCCCAGGATGAGACTTCAGGCAAGGTGACTCTCTGTGGGTAGATGTGCAACACATGGACACCACATGCCACCCTTGCACCACTCCGACACAGTTCTCATATACATTTGGGGAGCAGCTCTTTCAGGATCCCTGAGGGTCTCTCTCAGCTTACCCACATCAAGGCCCCAGGCTCCAAATGTCTTGTCCCTGAGAAAAGAAAAAAACTTTTATCTGAGGATTGCAAGCCCTTATCGGGCCTAGAGAGACTGCAGTAGTCCTACTCTCCCTTGGAATTGTGTATTCACTTCTTGAAACTGCTTGCTATTGATTGCCACAAGTAGCTATAAATTAACCTAATAATGTCGCACCAGCCACTAGGACTCACACTCCACAGCTTTACGATGTATAGCCAATCACTAATCAACGTTATTTCTGTAAACCGATGACAGTTTCGGACAAGTCTGTACCAGCCCACCCCCGGTCCCCCTTTCAAACTGCACTTGTAAGTGCCGCTAGTCAGAGTGTCCATTCAGGGCACCTGGAGTCTGTTAGAGCTGGAATCCGCAGTACCACAGAACAGAGACAGAGTCACTGAGGCTGTAATCACCAAAAGGAGTTTTATTGACTAGCTCGAGCTAGGGTCCGAGTCTCAGAGCACCAGCGCAGTGGCCTCTATTCTGACAAGGACCCCTCCTTGGGCTATAGGTAGCTCTTAAATACCTTTTCTTTTTCTTCCCTCCTTCCGCAATTTTCCCCAGCATTTTATTGCATCCCTTTTCTGGTTGGCCCCGGGCTGTCAGTTGATTGGTTCTAGAACCAGGGCTTTTTCTCTGCATTTTATTTCAGCCTTTTGTTGCGTTATTTTGGCTCGCCCGAGATTTCCCATCCTCTTATCAGGAATGACCTGCGGTCACCACCCTTTTGGGGCCCAGCACCCGCTGAAGCCTATATAGCTTCACTCAAAGTATACATATTGCAAGCAAGCTTAGGGAACAGAAGCTAGAAGAAGCTGTTAGCCTTACTTTTTTGACAGTTCCTATCTCCTATATTCCCCCCTTCTTTGGAACTATTACGAGCATTCTTGCTCATTCTCGAGGTCTCTAACCTCTTGCATCTCTATACAGTCACGTCCTAGTCTTTGGTATTGCTGCTGCAATACCATTAATTGAACAGTGTTTATCTCTTCCTTAATGAAAGCTATTAACCTATTTAAGACACATGGTCCCAGAGTGAGAATTAGGAGGAGCACAATGAGTGGACCTAATAGGGTGGACAACAATGTAGTCAACCAAGGGGAGCTATTAAACCATGATTCAAACCATCCTTGTTGTTGCTCACGCTCTGGTCTCTGCCGTGCAAGTCCTTCCCTAACCTTAGCCATAGATTCTCTAACTACCCCAGTATGGTCTGCATAGAAGCAGCACTCCTCTCCTAGGGCTGCACATAGCCCCCCCTGCTGGAGGAATATTAAGTCCAGCCCCCTTCGGTTTTGCAGCACCACCTCAGACAGCGAAGTCAGGGATTTTTCTAAATGGGAGATGGACTCCTGGATTCTGGCTATATCTTCATCTACGGTGGCCCTTAAGCTATTGAACCCCCTATGTTGCACTGCCAAGGATGAGATACCTGTCCCTGCTCCTATTGCCCCTAGGCCAAAAAGAGTGGCTAAGGTTATGGCTGTAAAAGGCTCCCTTTTTTCTCTAGTTAACCCGGCGCCTTCTGTGCCCTTTGTCCATGCATCATACATTGTGTTTTCTTGGTAAATAACCTTAGGGAATAATAGTACCATAATGCAGTATTCCTCTGATTCATTGA
>CAUYPO010027340.1:0-10970 GCA_963574435.1 Cheirogaleus major | reverse complement strand
TAGTAGTTGAACATAATGTTTTGTATTTCTGTGGTGTCTGTTGTGATCTCTCCTCTTTCATTTCTTATTGAGTTTATTACAGTCCTTTCCCTTTGAGATTTTGTGAGCCTAGCCAGAGGGCCATCAATTTTGTTGATCTTTACGAAAAACCAGCTTCTGGTTTTGTTGATCTTCCCAATAATTCTCTTGTTTTCCATTTCATTTAGTTGTGCTTTGATCTTAGTTATTTCTTTTCTTCTGCTAGGATTGGAATTAGTTTGCTCTTCTTTTTCCAATTCCTTGAGCTAACACCGTTTATGCTATCCTGGATTAAGCTTAAGCCTGTTATCCAAAGTGAAGCGACACAAGATATGGAAAAAGGGCTCCACATCTACTCGCCATCAAATTGGTACTGACTGTTTAAAATTATGGGGCTCAAAGGGTGGTAGTGTTCACCAGGGTTTCGGGAGGGGGGGCATTACTCACATCATAGGGATATGGCGAGCATTGTGTGGGGGAAGGGCATACCTCTAACCCTTCTTAGGGTGAGGCAAAGATATACAATGTATCCAAAGTGTAAAAAAAAAAAAAAATCTTTTGTTGGATGGAGTGCAGGCAGGAGGGGGGAGGAAGAGTAGAGTCACACAATCTGTGCCGTGAACGCTACCTGGGGACTGGACTCACTTGAGGCTCTGGCACATGGGGGGCGGGTGGAGTGGTAGGGGCAACGTAAGTATTCCTAACAATATATGTACCCCCATTATATGATGAAATAAAAAAAAAAAAAAAGAAGATATCTTTTTGATATAATGGTTTATTTTCCTTAGGGTAGACATGCAGTAGTAAGATTGCTAGGTAAAATTATAATTTTATTTTTAGTTATTTGAGAAATCTCCATATCTTTTTCTATAGAGGTTGTACTAATTTACATTCCAACCAACAATGTAGAAGCATTCCCTTTACTCTACATCTTTGCTAAATTGTTTTTTTTCTTTTTTTTATACTTTTTTACTTTTTTTTTACTTTTAAATAACCATTCTTACTGGTATAAGATGATATTGTGGTTTGAATCTGTAGTTTTCTGATGATTAGTGATGTGGAGCATTTTTTCATGTTTGTTGGCCATTTGTGTGTCTTCTTTTGAAAACTTTCAATTTATGTCCTTTGTCCACTTTTTTTTTATTTCAGCATATTATGGGGGTACAAATGTTTAGGTTACGTATATTGCCTTTGTCCCCCTCCCCGAGTCAGAGCTTCAAGCATGTCCATCCCCTAGACGGTGCACATCACACTCATTATGTATGTATATACCCATACCCTCCCTCCCCCCTCCCAACTGCCCAACGCCCAATGAATGTTATTCCTATATGTGCACTTAGGTGTTGAGCAGTTAAAACCAATTTGATAATGACTACATGTGGTGCTTATTTTTTCATTCTTGGGATACTTCACTTAGAATGGGTTCCAGCTCTATTACTGTGGCTATTTGCTTCCTTGTATATTATGGATATTAATTAGTCCCCTGTGAGATTCATAGCATGCAAATATTTTCTCCCATTCTGCTGTCTGTTCACTGTTTTTCTTTCTTTTGCTGTACAGAAGCTCTTTAGTTTAAGTCTCATTTGCCTATTTTCACTTTTGTTGCTTGTGCTAGTATAAAAATAGACACATAGATCAAAGGACCAGAACAGAGAACCCAGAAGTAAACCATATGTCTACAGCCAACTGGTATTTGACAAAGTCAACAAAAACATACACCAGGGAAAGGACACAGTTTTCAATAAATGGTGCTGGGAAAATATGGATTACCATATGCAGAACAAAACTGGACCTCTATCTTTCATTATATTCAAAAACCAGCTTAGGAAGAAATAGAGACTTAAGTGTAAGACCTGAAACTATAAAAATATTAGAAGAAAACCAAGTGAAAACTTCTGGACATTAGTCCTGGCAAAGAATTCATGACTATAACCTCAAAAATACATGTATTCTTTTAGATACCAATTTTTTTGTTCCAATTCAGGTATGTAACATTGTTAGTTCAATAACTTTTCATAAATAATTTATGGAGATCATTCGAATTCTCATAAGTAATTTTATATATTTCATTTAAATTGTGCATTTTAACAATTTCAGTGATAGCTGATTTGGCACGAAAGTCTGCTAATATACTCCATTGGTATTCAGGTTCAATTCTAATAGAATGAGCTTCAATTTTAATAATAACACACTGTGCAAATAGCAGAATAGCATCAAGAAGTTCACCATTTGGGATCCATTTTTATTGGGGGTCCTAGTAGATATGAGAACCCCTAATCATTTTCATAACATGTCGAGATAATGGAATACTCCAAGGGCATATCTACTGTCTGTACAATTATTAACTGATTTGTCTTTAGCTATATTACAGGCCCTAATGAGAGTTTATAACTCTGCAGGTTGTACGGATTGAAATTTGGAAGAATTCCCTTTTTTATTAATTCACATTGAATAGTTAATGCATCCTGCTTGGTATTTCCTTCTGTATTTTTGACATAAGACCCATTTTAAAAAGTATTAATTTGGGATTATCTAAAGCAGTTTCCTGTAAGTAAATGTGAGGCATCAGCAGTTGTGACACCACGCTCTTTGCCATCCTCAGGCAGAGGCAGTAAAATGGCAAATTAAAGCAGATTACAGCCATTGAGATGGGGAATAGAAGGTGACAGGAGATCAATTTCGTAACATGTCATTATTCTGCTTGTCAAAAAATGTTGGGTCTAATAAGAATTTATTAAGTTTTTGACAGCATGTGGAACTTGAAATTAAAGTCAATTTGTTAATACTAGTTCAGATAAAGTTTCTACCAATTTAGCTGCTGCTGACACTGTTTTTAAACAATTTGGATATGTTTTGGTCCCTGGATCCGCCTGAAAGTTATGATAAGCAATGATGCTATGTCTTCCTCCATGTTTCTGAGTAAGGATTCCCAAGGCCTGATTATCACATTGGTGAAAAAGTACAACAAAAGGCTTTGTACTATACAATTTGTAAGCCCTAAAGCTGGAAGGTTGTTGTGACGTCAGGGTTTTGTTTTGTTGTTGTTGTCATTGTTGTTTTTGATTGGACAGTTGTTCATGACTATCTTCCCATACAAAGGCCCTGGAACAGAGTTTTTTGTAAATTCACATAAGTGGGACACCAACAAATAGAAAGTTGGGACCCAAGACCTACAGTCTCTGACAAGTCCCAGGAAACCTCTTAATTGTCTCTTAGGTTTGGGTATAGGAAAACCTTGGATTTTCTTTTCTATTTCAGGTGAGAGCAAGCTTTCTTTGCAGTAAGATTATGTTTTAATTTATATACTTTTTCTTGAGAAAACAGAAGTTTTTTCACAGAGGCCTGTGGCCCTTGTAAGCTAGCTGCTATAAAAGATCATTTGGATCTATTTCAAAGTCTTCTTCAGTAGGAGAACATAACATCAAATCATTGCCATATTGAATAAAAGTGGAATTTCTAGGAGACTGTAAAGTTGACAGGTCTTGATGTAATGCTTGAGAGAAATAAAATGGGGCTTCAGTGAAACCCTCTGGCATTACAGCCCAGGTGTATTGTTGATTTTTCCAAGTAGAAGCAAACAAGTATTATCTCTTCTTGTTAACTGGAATACTAAAGACACCAGAGTAGAGATCCACAACTGTGAAAAATTTAGATTCTGTAGGCACATTCAAAACAAAGTGCTAACATTTGGAAACACAGGAAATCTTGGTATTACAATTTTATTTATTGCATAAAAGTCTTAACTCTTCAACATCATCTATTTGGTTATTTCATAGGTAGGATTGAAGTGATGCAGTTACTAGTGCAAGGAATTATAAGTCTTTGTTTTATTGTTGTGTTTAATTGGTGAAGATCCTTCAATTGCCTCACATTTTAGTAGGTATTTAGACCATGGTTTAGGATAGTGTATTTGGAATTTTATCAGTTCAACATTTTCAATTCTCCCTATGGGAGCTGAAGAAGAAGCATAAACAAATTTGGGTACTTCAGAAAGTTCAGGGGTTGTATATGTTTCAATATTATGAATTTCTGCTTATAGGTAACAAAGTAGTTCAGATGTAGGAGGGTCAAGAAATTCTAAGATTATTTCTCCCTTTGAAGAGAACTCTGTATGTTTTCTAAATTTAGAAACCAATTCTCATCCCAGTAAATTTACTGAAGTGGTTCAGAGTAGAAAGTAATGCTTTTCTCAGAATAGTCCGAGCACTATTTCAACTGGCTCAGACATGGAAAGTCTTTGAACTTGACTTGAACCTTTCAAAAATATTTTCTTTACTCCACGGGATATTTTGGTGTATTAGGGTGGAGTTTAAAGTGAATAAAGTGGCCCTGGTAGCCACCAACACTGTACGACACTCCACATCAATTCTGATCTTTGTTTCCTCATTTTTATTTACAAGTATTATGGGAAGTAACTTATAGAGAATCCCTCAGAACCCCGTTAGTGTTGATTGTTGTCTCAAGAATCAAGCCCTTGAGGATTCTGTCTAATGGGGAAATAGTCTGGGCCAAAAGGGGTAGGTTCATTAGGAGTCTGAGATAGATGACTGGTGCAAGAAAGAACAATTTTATTCTGATGGCCTGACTCTTTACAATCATGGCAGACAACTAGTGGCACAGGGTTTCCATGTTTAGGATATCTTGATTTTAAGATATACTATGCCTGAGGAAGTCTTCATGTTCTTTGACCCTATGGCTATGGTAGCTATAAACACATGAACATATTAGCCTTTTGATTACTTTCTTTCAGACCTTCATATTTTTTTCTTTTCTAAAGTTCTCTCAAAGTATCCATCCATGATGACCAATTCAGCCATATCAGTGACTTCCCATCCAGTTGTATACTTTTATTTAATTAGGTCAACAAGCTCTGGCTGAAGCCCATTAATGAATAAGGCTATAAGGCCTATTTCATTTCTGGCAGAAAATATTCCATGGTGTATTTTCAGTATGAAGTGTTTTAACAAATGAAATTTCCAATCTAGACCTGTAGTCAAAAACTAATTTATCTTTTTTCCTGTTTGCATAATTGAATAAAGGACAAATCACTTTTGTTGTAGAAAGAAAATAGGAATAGCTTCTAAAAGTTCTTTAGTTGTTTTTCTGGCATCTTTTGGGCCATCCCAAAAGAGACAGCTCTTGAAGGGTCGGCAATACTTTCTGTAGACGTATCCCCCTGCTGTGGCCATACATTTACTTGCTTCCCTGGGTCCTAATGTCATGTGTATCAACTGATACCACTCAGGAAGCCCAGGGTCATATGCTGATATGAGGATTCTAAATTCTTCAGAATATATTCATGGAATTTCTCTAGTATTTAGAAGTTCTTTTGCTATGGCTCTGAGTTCATATTTTGGCCACAGAATAAAGTAACATCCATATCTGGCTGTTCTGAGAGCCTAAGTTTCTAAGCCATCAGTTTAACTTCCTTCTTCTCATTGTCCTGAGGGTGAAAAAGCAGTTGAGCAAAAGGATTAGCAGTTTTCAGGCCAGGATGGTGACTGAGCAAATGGGATGGGCTCAGAATTATGGGTAAGGGAGGACTAAAAAAGGGAACAGTCAGCGTCACATCAGTCACCACTATCTTTTATTAGCTTCCCCTTCAATCTTCCATGTAACTTTTTCATTTACTTTATTGGTCTTTTGTAAGGAGTCCTTTAGAAAAGCAGTTTTGAAATGATTATCTTTTAGAAGCCTCTGTATACCAATAAAAATGTATCCCATTGTTTCTGAGGTGTTCGAGATTCTTGTTTTCAATGTGCTTCTTATGTGAATGATTTAATCTAGACTAAAATATCCCCGCTGTGGCCACTACAATTCTAAATTATCTCTGATGAGCTGCACCCATTTCTGCAGAAAGGCATAGGTTCTCAGTCCATAATTCTAAACACAGAATTAGCTAGAGTTCCAGACAGAGAAGCCCAGACACCTTAGATACTAATGAGCCCATAATACCCCTCCTTTTAAAATTTCACCTACCTTTGGCCTCCAGCTGGACCTCAGGCAGTCTATAGCAAACTGCAGTACAGCCTCTGGATCCTATTCTAGGTTCCAGACCTACTCTGGAAGCAAGTACACTGTACTGGACCTAGTCTAGTTCCTGTTAAGTCCCAATTCAACCTCTGGGTCCAATCTGGAATAAAATTACTGAAATAAACTCAACACAGGACTCAAATTGCAGAGCTCAGCATTCCAGTAGGGACTTAACCAGCGACCACCAAACGCAGGGAGAAAAATGTGAGAACAATGGGCCCAGCAAGTATATTTCACCTGGCACTGAGATGCTCACTGGGGCCACAGGGTGTCTCCTTTAGAACTCACTTCTCTGACACTAAGTTGTTGAAAGAGGAATTGGAGGCACAATAAAAATTTATGGATTTCATTTCTGGAAATGGCAATTTATGAATTGGAAGCCATCAAACTAAGAGAGGCTTAGGGCTCCAATGAGAAAGCATTAGGTGGAAGATTTATCTGGTGAATACAGAAATATAACAAAGAAGTTATTTCATTAGTCAAAGATATAAAAAAAATCGCCTGTTTTGGTTTACCTTGTTGGAAAGTCCCTGGTCACATAATTATATGTCAGTTGGCTGCCTTTGATTGAATGAGATTCCCTTTTGTTTTTCTCTAACACAGGCATTTACTGGAAATGACCCAAGTTACATTTCACTTATGTTTGCCATTTAAGCAAGGTTAAAGGTAGCTGGTTTTAAGACCAAGCTGGTTTTGTTTGCTCAGGAATTTTTCAGGCCTGTTCTACATTTTAATTTGTCTTTAAAATGTGTAATATCAAGTAAAATGCTTAAAATCATATAAATATACAAAATGACATGTACAGATGAAAAAAATATTGAACCTGTACAAATAAAAATTATACTCTTAAATGCTACATTTGTGGTTGTATTTTATGGAGTTAAATAATTTCATTTGTCTGACATGAATTAACATTTACATCATTAAGATAGAATACAGCTAGATTATCCAATTTAAAATCTCAAAATGACAACTTGAAATTCAAGTCTAAAATGAATCACAGAGAAGACAGAACATGTTAAATAAATATAATCTTTATTCTCCTGTTTAAGCTCAATTTAGGGTAGTATTGTAAAAATTTAAGATACACTAAAAATAACTGAATTTTAGAAAATGGCCACTTACTGTTTTTCAAGATGGAAAGTGTATGTTTTCCCTTCAATTTTGATGAGATAAGTGATCTGTAACAAAGTAGTCAGAGAGAGTATAATTGTTAGAAATTCTAACTTCTTAAAAGTAAAAGCCTGTAATTCTTTGAAATTTATATACTTTTCATATAAATGTAATTATATCTTGCATATATCAAAATTAGATGTATGACAGAATTACTAAATTATATTTAAATAAAATCAAGAAGTCTAAAACTATTTCAAAACTAAAACCATTAGTCATTAGCATTTATTAACTATCATAATGAGACATGAATTTAAAAGGAAGATTACATTTAGAAATACTGAATAATACTTGAAAAAACTTGAATTTTGTTATCTTGTTCTACTTTGCAGTTTCCAACACAAATAAATTGAAAATCAAATAATGCAGCACAGGTTCAAAGAATGATCCCCTAGCTGCCAGAAATGCTACCCAGAGACAGTCCTCATCTCCCTGTTCCCTCTGAGAACTGCCTCAGCTAAACAGGGTCATCTCATGCAAAGCCACAACTTTCTACGACAGCCCACATTTAAGTAGAAGTCCTTCCATGTAATGACGTTTTGCTGTTACAAACAGATTTAGTACAGTGATATCTTCATGATAAATTGGTCCCTCTATCTATAATAAAGGTCCCTTTTATTTCTAGAAGAACTTTTTAAGGCATTTTTATTTAATCCAACTTTATTGAGATATGACTGACAAATAAAATGTGTATGTATCTAAAGTGTACACAATGCGTATGATATAATGATACATATAAACTGTGTCTGCTTGTCTCACATAGCATAATGTCCTCAAATGTCATCACTTAGAAAGAATTAAGATTCTGGAAATAAATCCATAAAAATGTCTCTTTTCCAACAGAGGTGCCTATTTAATTAAATGGAGAAAGGATGGTATTTTCTGTAAATGGAGTTAGGTCAATAGATACTTGTATGAGAATAAAGTCATAGAAGTATGCCTGTGCCTTGTGCATTAATAAAATTTAGAGATGATCACACACACAAATATTGAAACCAAGATTATGAAGTTTTTCATAGAAAATATACTAAAATACTTCCATATCCTTGAGTTGGCAAATAATTCTTAAATAGAAGATTAAAAAATAGCTATAAAGTAAATATTTGATTAAATGGATAACATCAAAATTAAAAACTGTTGTTCATCATAAGGTACTACCAAGAAACTTAAGATAATCCAATCCCTAAAAGGGAGAATGATATTTGTAATTCATATTTGACTGACCCATAAATATTCAACAAGTCACTCATCATCACTATTCATCATGGGATGGAAAATAATCCAAAAAAGATAGAGAAAAATAAAATAAACACATTGCAAACAATCAAAGATTGAAAATACCAAGTATTAGCAAAGAAAATGAAACAAAACTCTCATGCACTGCTAATGGAAAGGTCAAAGAGTATAACCACACTAAGAAACAATTTACCAGATTTCTACACACACACACACACACACACACACACACACATATATATATATACGCTCTTACTCTATAAATCAGCATTTCCCTACTAGATATATGCTCATGAAAGCATGCATCAATGAAATATTTGTTTCTTTATAGCAGATTTATTTGTAATGTTTACAAACTGTAGACAATTATCTAACAACAGGTTAATAAATCAATTTTTAGGATACCATACAGTTACTAAATGTATGAAATGCCTGATAGCTGAGACAACACAGACAAATCACAAGAATAGTAGGTTGAATGAAGAAGCCATACACCCAAAGAAGTATTACCGGTACTGTATGATCTCTTTCATATGAAGTTAAAGCAAAGTTGGATATAGCAGAAAAAGGCAACAGAAGTTTCTGAGGAGTATGATCTGAGTTAGTGCAAACGGGAATTTAGACATGAAAAGAAATTTCAGATTTGTGCATTTTGATAAAATTATACACATTTCTCTAATAATATAATCTGGAATGGGAGTGAGGGATAGGATTTCAGTAAGATTTCACTTTTTAAAATAAGATATGAGTATTAATACTATTTATTTCAACTTATGTAAGCTTTGTTAAGATATACTTTCATAAATTTAAGTATTTTCCTTAAATTATAATTTATATGCACAAATGTTTTCATCATTCTATTTGTTGTTTACTATGTTTTCATTTCAAATATTACATATTTTCCTTCTTTTTTTAGTCTGTCTCACTGAAATGTTTTATTAATATATTATTTCCATTATTTAAATATTTTTAGTGATAAGTTATGACCCTATGCAATTTTCAAACATAACTCAAATTTCTGCAGGTAACTGATTAATTCCTGTCCATTATCTATGGTATAATATCCATTATTATTTATGATTTCTTCTTCAACCCATAAAATGTACAAAAATGCATCTGCAAATTTCCAAATGAATTTTCCAATCTTTTGTTAAATTTTACCTTAATAGAATTGTTACCAGATAACGAATTTTATACTATCTGTATTTGATTTTTAATTTTCTTTCTTTGCCATCATCAACATTTTGTTGAATGTTTTACATATTCTCAAGAAAAGTGCACTTTATTTACAGTGGAGATTGATCTGAATTACAACTGGATTAGAAAAACTCTATCTTTATTTCTGGGGATGCATATAAGTCTGGATGTTGTTGACTCTTGTCCAAGACAAAAGTATTGAGATTTTTAATGGCCTTTTCAGGATACAAAACTACCCTAGCCAAGTTAACTTCTTCAATGCTTTGCCTATTTCCACAAGGCTGGCTTGACTACTCCAAGAGTCAATGAAAGCTTTTAGGTGAGATCCCCAAAGCCAAAATTCCTCCCACACATCTCATTGGTAAAAGCCAGAGACTTGGCATGTTCCAGGAGCACACAGATAGGTCTCACAGAGATCTCACTGTGGGTGGTTTTTGTTTGTTTGTTTGTTTTTGATTTCTGATGCTTTCATGAATTCTCTTCTTCTTGTTACACTATATGCATTGTCATTAAATAAAAGCCTTAAATGTGTGATACTCTGTAGATTCTAGCGAGTCCCCAAAAATACCAGAACTGGAGAAAACAATGCATTCAGCTCATTGGGTTCACATTCCATATATGTCCATTGAATAACATATTTATTTTGGTTCAAATTTTCCTTATCTTTATCAATATTTTTATGATTTGTCAACCAGCATTTGAGTAAAACATTCTAAGATTGCACTGTAAAAATGCATCTGATAATTTCTCCCTCTCGTGCTACCAGTTTTATAGCATTATACATGCTGAGGGCATTTTATTAAATTCATAAAACTTTACAATTGTTAGATTTTCCTAGTGAGCTAAATATTTTATCATTACATAATACTGCTTACCCTTATCCCTCATAATTGTGTGTGTGTACTATCTGCTATTGTTTTTCTGATGTTATCATGGATAATCATCTTATTTCTTGGTTAGCATTTTCCCACTATACGGTATGAATTCCGAGACATTTTAAACTCTAAATACTTATGGTTTGGTGTAGTATCTTTTATAAATACATAATCATTAGACTTTTTTTTGATGCCAGAAAGTTAGACAGACCACACAGGCTATAAAACTTGCCTTAGTGTCTGAGAGTTATTCAGTTGACTGATGTGGCCCCTTTGCAGGACGGGGGATGGACATACAACACAAAGAGACAGACAAAGAAAGACACTGACACACATAAAGACGGTACAAGACTGCAGCGCCGAATGCCCCAGTCACTTTATTCTTATAGTCAAAAAATCAAAGTTACTTCCTTATACGTGACCACCCAGGCATTGCAA
>CAUYPO010027339.1:0-41879 GCA_963574435.1 Cheirogaleus major | reverse complement strand
GAATGCTGGTAAGAAACACTGGTTCCTGACTTCAAAAATCATAAGCATCAAATCAAAATCAGGTGTATTTATCATAGTTATTTCATGTGTGTTTCACCTACTAGTGTGTGTTTCTCTTGCTCATCTGGAACAGTGATGACTGCGATCTGATTCACAAACACTGTCAAATCATATACTTTAAAGAAAAGCCTTTAATCTTTTTTCTTTATGAATTTTGATTCTCCCTGAATTCTCTGGATAATTTCCACAATTCTCTCTATTTTGCTAACTATATGCAGAATCTGTAATCTTTAAATGTCTCCACTTTTCAAATGCAAAAGTATTTTAGATGCAGTTTATTATCTTTTGAAAAGTGTCCATGTTCATTTAAAAACGGATTAGCTCTTCACCTTCAATGTATTTGAATTGTCATGTTGCAGGAGCCTTGGAATATTAAGCTTATCGGAAAGTTAGGACAAGTTTTCCCTAGAGGGTGGAGAGTAGTTTTAAATTCGAAGTGGAAAAAAAAGTTCCATATCTTAAAATAGAAGCAAATTTTTTCTCTGTTTCACATTCTCTCAAGATATCCACAATCCTTTCTAAACTCTCTATTTATTATTAAATACAAGCAATTTAGCTCCTTTGTAAGGTTATGCAAATAACTCATCCAGAATTAGCATTTAACATGCAGTTCTTATATGCACACAAATGTTTTGTATAAAGTTGTTTTAAAAAGATTCAAATCTTTATAATTAGGAAGGGAAAATATATTAATAGGAATAAAGGGATACTCTGCTAATCTCCCATATGTAAATTAGCTTATAATTTCCATCATTTACTTTAGAAGCAACAGAACAATGGAACTTTTATTCTTCAATATTGCTGTCTCTTTCCTTCTGCTAGAAAGTATGTGCTTATACATATATATCTAAAAAAATTAACAAGGAATGTTAAATATTTTAGTTTTGTGGGACTGAGATGGTTGAGTAACTGGTGAGTGTGATTGAAGTTGATACTCTGTGCTTTAGCAGCCTAAAGGATAAAGTGCAACGCAGAACCTCTTGGTTTCTCATTTCAACTGCTTGTGTTTTTTGTCCTTTTTGCCAGTGGGGTTGGATCCACCCCTGGCCACCTGGACCCTTCCTCCATGGTTTCCCCTCTCCCTCCCCAATCTTTACATAGAGGACATTATTGTAAAATGTACAGGGAACTGTTCACTTCCTTGAAGGGCTTCTCTTTGCTTTAGTCTCTAGCTTAGTCTTTGGAAAACAGACTCATGCAGGCTGCAGATGAACATTGGTCAACAGTACGGTACTGGCCAGCTTCTTTAGTCTCACTTGTTTCTTTTGCAAGATTCCAGAAGTGCAGTACATAGTGCTGGGAGTATAATTAGGTGAACTACAACTAGCATGGTGAGGGAGTCAAAATCAAGTCAGACAAAGAACTGTTGAAAAGTTCTTGAGCCTAGAAGTAGAAAGGGGTACTCTGTAGATACTTTAAATAGAAAGTGGGTTTATATATGTTCCTTACAGTTGCCAAGTGGGAGAACTAGAAAAGTGGGTGAAATGTATAAGGGATGCGTGTTTCTCCAACAAACATTTAGGAAACTACCAGGTATCAGGCAGATCTCTGGCAGACAAGACACAAGATGAAAACAGCATTTATTCTCTTCAAGGAATTTACTGCCCTATGGAGAAATAGACATGCAAACAAACAATTGTAATAGGTCATGATAAATGCAACCATAAAGGTATGTATAGTATTCAGTGAGCAAATGGAGAAAGGCAGCCTGTATCTGCTTGGGGGTGCCAAGGACAGCTCCTCCAATCTCACTGCCACCACCTCATTCAAAATTCCGTTATCTTTCATCTAAGGTTCTGCAACTGTCTCAGGGCTGGTCTTCCTTTCTCCAGCTTTGCTGCTTCTACTCTTTTACCCACATTGCAGCCGGAGTAATATTTCCAGAAAGGAAACCCAATTTCCCCCACTAAAAAGCCTTCCATAACTTTTCATTACCAGATAAACAAAATCCAAACCCTTAATCTGGCCCCTGTTTCAGTCTCTAACCTTCTCACCGCTCGTCACCTTAAGCTCCATTTACAATGAACTACTTGCAGTTTTCCTAAGTCATCATTTCTTTCTGACTCTTGAGCCTCTGCATATATAACTCTTCCTCCCTGAAACTACCTGTCCTGCCCCCAACACATCTAGACATATAAAAAGAGAAGCACACATGTCTGTGCTCGTTAGCCCATGTGTATGTATACACACACTGTGTGCATATCCGTGTGCATCCACTCACACACATTTCCCATTCTGCCCTTAGCCTTATTATCTCATTTTTTCTTCCCTCTGGTCCACAACATACCCCAAGTCTCAATGTTATCCCTCCTGTGGGTCTGCTCCTATGTGGCAGCCTCTGTGTGCACCTAATCAATGAGCTCATCACACTGTATTGTACTTGGATGTTTACTTTTCCATCTTTTTTGTGGGAGGAAAGTTCCTTAAGTGTGGGGACCCTATCTTATTCATTACTGTATTGCCAGCAGCTACCCTGGTTCCAAGTACATTATAGAGGGTAATTACATGTTTGTTTAATAGATGAGTAAACTAATAAATGTTTGAACAATGCTGTCAAAAAATGTGAGAAGGTAAGATCCCTGTCCCTGTAGTGTACAAATTATGTTACACATCTCAGTCGAGTGACTGTTCCAGAAACTTTGGAAGTTTCTTCAAACTCTAAAAAACTATAATTAAGATAAATCTGTCTCATATCCTTTTCAAAAAGAGGGAATATATAAGTAAATAATCTGTGAACTGTTTCTTACCTACAGGCAATGTGATGGTTAATTTTATGTTGACTTGACTGGGGTATGGGATGCCCAGGAGTCAGGTTAGACATGATTTCTTGGCATGTCTGTAAGAGTGTTTCTGGAAGAGACTAGCATTTGAATTGGTGGCCTAAGTAAAGCAGACTGTTGTTCCTAATGTGGATGGGCATTGCCAGGGGTCCTCAAACTACGGCCCACACGCCACATGCGACCCGCCGAGGACATTTATCCGGCCCACCGGGTGTTTTTGCCGCGGCTGCCTGTCCTGCTTAGCAGCCGACTCATCCCGGGCCCACAGTGCGCATTCTCCAACGGTCTGAGGGACAGTGAACTGGCCCCCTGTTTAAAAAGTTTGAGGACCCCTGAACCTGTTGAGGGACTAAATAGAACAAAAAGGTGGAAGAAGGTTGAATTCTCTCTTTATGCTCAAGCATTCTTTCTGACTGCTTGAGCTGAGACATTGGTCTTCTCTTGCTCTCGGTGGGACTGACACCATTGATGCTCCTACTTCTCGGGCTATTGGGCTCAGACTGGAATTTACTTCACCTGCTTTCATGGCTCTCTAGTTTGCAGATGGCAGATTGTGGGACCTCTCAGCCTCCATGATTGTGGGAGCCAATTTCTCACAATTCACCTCATTCTATCTCTAACTCTAACTCAATACTATTGGTTTTGTTGCTCTGGAGAACCCTAACTAATATCAAGGCTCAGACTCTTTGATTCTTTCTCTGAATTGAGCAAAATTCTGATTTCAGGGTACAACACTGAGGCTGCAGTTATACAGCAAAATATTCCTCCATAGCAAGAATAGCTGAGTCCAGCAAGCTTCCTAAAGCTGGCTGATCAGACTGGTAGAACACACAGCCACTTAGTCGAGTTTAAGGAGAAATCAGGCTTTTGTTTCTCCCTTTCAAATCTCATAAAGGTGCAAAAATTGCAGCATCCTAAGAAGAGACTTCGTCTTCCCCCAGTCCTGTCTCCTTGCCACTACTGCTTTAGTGGCTTCTAACTGGTAGTACCTGAAATTCTTTGCTTTGAACTTTCCTTTGCTGCCAGAGCCCACTTTGTAGCCTGTGGGGTAGGTGGGAAGTGCCAAGGAATTGACTCCCCTCTTTAACCCTCAAGCAAAGACTGACTGGCATTGATATATAACTGTCCCTTGAGTGAGATAACGCCAAGGCACACATCCTGCCCTGGCTCCCAGTGTTTTTATGGGGCTTGGGGGAGCTGGCTCCGGCTGCCTGTAGTGGGAACCTGCTTGCTGACATACCTTTCCTGACTTCCTTCCCGTTTCTGTCTCCCTGACACACACCCATTCATTGGTTCCTAGGATCACCACCCAAATAAACAAATCTTTGTCTCAGGGTTTGTTTCTAGGGGAACTCCCAAACTGAGACAACTGCCAATAAACAAATGTGCTTTCATCTTGGAGCATGAGCCTTTCAGAGAAACCTGAGACAGATGGGAATTACAATGAGGGTCTAGCCTTCTCAAGAGGGGTTAGACTGAGCAGGCAGGGGACTGAGGATGGATACTGGCTCAGAGGGCCAGGTTTACAGACATAGTTTCACAGGCTGTTGTTTGCACTGCTTATGAAAGAGAATTATACCTTTACTCATACTTGAATATTTTATACATTTAATTAGGCCAAAATATCATAGGGTCTGGGCAGACTATGGTTCAATATTTATGAACCTATCCACAACCTTGGAATTTACTGCATGGTAATTACTGTGGTTTGAATGTGTCCCCAAAATTTTATGTATTGGAAACTTAATCCCCAAATTCATATGTGGATGGTATTTGAAGGGGGCCCTTTGGGAGATAATTAGAATTAGATAAAGGTCATCAGGGTGGGCCCCGCATGATGGGACTGGTGGCTTTATAAGAAGAGGAAGAGAAATCTGAGTTGGCATGCTCTTGCCCTCTCGCCCTCCATCATGTTATGATGCAGGAAGAAGGCCCTTACCAAATGCCAGCATCATGTTCTTAGACTTCCCAGCCTCCAGAACTGTAATCATTTTTTTAAATAAATTATCCAGTTTATAATATTCTGATATAGCAACAGAAAATGGACAAAAATAGTAGTTAAAGCCAACAATTGGCCAGGCACAGTGGCTTATGCCTATAATCCTAATGTTTTCAGAGGCTAAGGCAGGAGGATCACTTGAGGCCAGGAGTTCAAAACTAGCCGGAGCAAGAGTGAGACCCCTATCTCTGCAAAAATTAGAAAAATTAGCCAAGTGTTTTGGTGCGCACCTATAGTCCCAGCTTCTTGGGAGGCTGAGGCAGGAGAATTGCTCCTCCTCAGGAGTTTGAGGTTCCAGTGAGCTATGAAGATGCCACTGCACTCTAGCCTAGGAGAAAGAGCAAGACCTCATCCAAAAAAAAAAAAAAAAAGCCAAAAAGCAAACAATTGCAAAGCTCTTACCTGAAAAATGTTCTTTTCCATCCCTGAGTTTGTCCTAGGGAAAGCAGAGATTTAACCTAACCTATGGAGGTGTCAAAGACAGATCAGAGACCCTCAGCATTAATAACTGGGGTGTTAAGTTTATTTAATCCCACCACCCAATTTTGCTCATGAAGAAACTGAGGCCCAGAGAGGTGAAGTGAGATGCTCTCTGTCACAGGTAGGCTCCAAATTCTTACTCCACTACTTTCTACCATATCCCACCATCTCACAGGCAAGGCTGGCCGAGTTCATTGGAATTTCAATCCTCCCCTCTTATTTCTAATTCTTTTAGACTAGCTTTTCCCTGAGAGAACAAGTTACTAGGGGAAGGCCAACAGTGGTCATGGCAAGTCTGTTATGCCAAGGATTCTAAGAGATCGTTTCATTTTTCCATGCTCAGTTAACCCAGAGAGAGACCTCAAGATGTGCTTTTGTCTTGAAAACCAGGCCCCACAGCATCAACTAGGGAAGAGTATGAACAGTAAGTCTAGGACTGACTTTCTTCCCTTAGGCCTGCAAGGTAGTAGTTACTCTGGATCCATCTGGCTTCGTTCTCTTGCTGCTATTGCAGGCCATATCCACACCTACCTCCACTTGCCCCCTTCCTATCAAAAAGGAGGTGCCATTTAGACAGTACTTTCCTCAGGAATGCAGTGATCATTGCTGTCTGCATCATTTAACCTTTTGTCAGTCATGTGCTAGAAGGAGTCCTCTATCAGAAGATAAGGGTTCATTAGACAAAGCCTTACCTGGCAGCTCCAAAAGCCACCATCATGCCCTGCTTTATTGGTACCATGCAAAGAACTTGAGTTACCTTGCTTAACAAGAAATTTATTGTGAAAAGACATAAGGGCATGAGAACAGCAAGAGTCCCAGGGAATTAGGAAAAGGCTTGCATCTGGGCCTCATGAAAAAGGTTTGGATTCTGGTATTTTGTGATTAGCACAGTTTAACTCCCCTCTCCTGTTGTGTGTGAGGAATTTCTTTCCACATGCCCATTTTCTACTTTACAACTCTGGCATTATTAGAGTGTCTGCTCATTTATAACCTTTACTGCCTAATGGCCTCTGCAAATGGCCTCCTCCGTGTATCCTTTCACCTTCAACCCCCCTGCTAATTGCTCAGCTCTGTTTTTTATTTCACTTTCAAATTCCTGAGAGAAAAAATATCTCATTGCTCTGTCTAATCAACATCACCCCTTTCTAGACAAAGCTGTTGTGTCAAACCACCTAATAAACCTCTGCACAGCCTATATATTGGCTGGCCTTTTATCATTTGGTCTAAAAAATGGTGTGTTATATAAAATGTTATGTAAAATGCTTAAGGAACCATCTAAACCTACCTTCTTTGACCGGTGGCTGTGGATGGGGGCTTCCTAGGAGAGTCAATAAACTTTGGCCTTATCTACTCCATATCCTGGAGAGAGATACGGATATGGTGGTGATGTTCCTCTCTCTTTGTGAGACTTGGGTGTCAGCCCCTCACATTCATGCATGGAGTGAAGTGAGCTCATAGCGTCCAGCCAAATGATAAACTATGCTGTTCTTCCTGAGCCCCACTCCCCCAAAAAAGATTCTGATCCCCGTTGAAGGAAACTTTGGTTGCCTAAAATTGGGGGACATTTTTAGATTCCTGTGTGTTCCCTTTTATTCCATACAGTCATTTAGGCAACAGAGAAAACTGGACCCTGGATCTCTTTGAACCAAACCTTAAATGCATTTTGGAATGTGATTTAGTTTCAGAAAAAAAGCAGTTATTGGCTAAAATCCCTGTCTTATGATAATTTGGATATTGAAAATGATGCATCTGTGTTTTGGCCATCTTTATGGATGAAGGTGCTCCTGAGTTATGGATGAGTCATTCCTCACTATACAAAGCATTTGGCATTACTAAATGAAGTTTAAATTGGAGATACACTATACATTACACATGGAAAAAATTTGCATTTTAACATCTCCAGAATGCTATTAAATATCACAGAAAGATCCATAAAGGAAAGTGTGTCCTAGAGCTTGAAATAGAAAGTGATTGGAAAAAGTAGAAATAGAGTTCCTATTTTTCAGAAAGGAGCCATATCATCCCATAAATCTTTGAAAAGAAGTTTTCTTGGGCTCTGCTCTAAGCATTCAATTGCTTCCCAGGAGCACCTTGACCTTAAATTAACATTTATAGAGTTTAGCTGACATCAAGCTTTGCAGTTTAATGGAAGGCTTAAAGTTGAAGAAGGTAAGTAGTCTAAATTGGTAGTGTATATTAAGTCCTGAATAAGGATGCATTTCTACAACTACCACCATTTTCATTTATTTCCCCCTCTAGAACAATAATAACAATTGGTGAAATATATGAAATGTATTTTCTTTCATGAATAATACATTTTTATATGTTAACCTCATGGAAATAGGAACAGTTCAACAGTAACAGCAGCATTAATGCTGTCTTCTTAAGAAAGGGTATGTGTGACAATGTCTGCACTATGTGACCTTGATAATGTTGTTTTCTGTAGAATCTGCGATATAAACATGGGTTGTAAGAAACATTAACCAGGTGCTAAATAATAAAGAGGCACCTTTAAAAATGAAGGGAGGAAGAAAATATACAGTGTTACCTATAGATTCTATTACAGATCAAATGAAAATGAGGCAAGTTCCATTCTGCTCAAACCAGGAATACATTCGAAGTGCAATATGAATGTCTGGGGAGTAATATATAAAGCATGAAGATGGCTTTTTAATACTGCTAATGAGTTGCCCCTTGGTTGTATTGCTGATAAAAACAGGTTTCCAATATCTATACACATTTCTACACTGCTTAAAGTCCACTTTGTAAATGCTCGGCATTAGCACACAAAGGAAAAGTCCATTCCTCCAAGTATTTATTCCATCAGAATAACAGTGACTTGGCCTCTAGAAAAGATGCTTTTGAAAAAGCAGGTGGCTAAGAAAACTAGTTCTGCTCTTAGACCCAGGCAAAAAGGCACCGGCTTTGGGCCCTGTGCAGGGACAGAGGCATGGTGGTAGAGGGAGGGAATCCAGGCCCGCCCTCCTCTCTTCCCTTGTGTTTTGGAGTAACTTGCTCAAAGTTTTCTAAGTCCTTTTCTGGTGGTTGGTGCCAGCCAGAGCAGCAGTGCCACCCCAGCAGAGTGCTCTGAGCTGGACCAGGACCCGTGGGGGCCCTGCTCACCAATCCTTTCTCCCCACCCCTCAAACGTGGGGTCAGCCGGATGCTCTGAGGAGTTCCAAGTCTCACATCTGTAGGGTTGTCCTAGGGCCATGTGGCCAGTTCTCAGTTCTCAAAGGGCAACCTGGTGATTTAATCATTCTTGCTGGAGGCTTAGTATTTCTTTTACTGGATTGTATGAGACGGGCCATCAAAATGGTGCTAACAAACTGATTTGGGGTGACTCAAGTTGTTTATATACACAGTAGCACTTCCTCCTCTCCCCTCCTCTCCCCTCCAAGGTAGGGGTGGCCCTGTGGATAGTTGTAGTGAACAATAAAGATTAAAATCTAGCCAGATTAAAATCAGACAAGAAAGTTTCCCTTTCTTCAATGTTGATGACATATCACTTACATAAAAGCCAGGAAGTAAATTAGTTTCTGTTAGTGGAATGTCTATGAAGATGACCTGCTTCATAAGAAAAAGCAAATATAAACCATGACATTGACAGGTACTTCCTTATGACAACACTTGCTGTAGCAGAGAAGGCCACATTTCTTTTGCAGAAGACCTCCTTGCTCAAAAACTGTTTTGGACCTATCAGCCTCATGTCTTCCAAGCCTTGCTTACTGTTTTTGTGGCTTTTGTGAACAGGTTTGTGCAAACTTTGACCTATTTTATGCTGAAAGCATTACTGCTCTTACAACCTGCCCTGGACTCCTCTTGCTGGGGTGTTGGACGCCTTTGACCCTAGGAGTGGGAGAGACTTACCTCCCAATGGGCAATGCTAAACCTGCCAAGTGAGATCCAAGGCAGATCCTAGAGCCAGTGGGTAAATACTTTTCCCTATGATCCCTTGGGTGGACTATTCCATTTGGCCACACAAGGTACCAGCAGGATAGAGTTCCAGGAAGCCCACAGTTGTAACCAACTAAATTCTACCTTGATTTGCCTGCTCTTCTTTCTTTGTTTCACAATCTCTGGTCCTTCACTCGTGTTCTCTGGGATTGCTTTCCAAAATAAACTACCTGCACAAAAGCCTGAATCTCAGGCTTTGTTTTCCTGGGAGGAAGTCAGGCTAAGACAACAGAATCATACCACACGTCACTGTAATCACTCCCCTGACTTCAACATGGCCCTTCCACCATGAATTATCTATCACTTAAGCATGTCTCAGGGCATCACAAAGAGCCCTCCATATGTGCATGCACTTATAACGGTTATCACACTGATATAGAAAACACACAGTTATCCCATCACTTCCTGCTAGAGACTATTGATTAATAAAGCAGGGCTCATATCTTATGTTCCTTTGTATTACACTTCTCACTAGCATCCAGGATGTTGTTCCAAATTCACTGGATAGTTCACGGTGTTGGACCACTGGTAACCTGCAGAAAGTGGCATGTAAATGGTTCTATTAACTGTAGACCTTACTCCATATGGTCACATGAGTGAAGGCAAGAAAATATTTTCCTCTAACATGAATATTATGAACAAAAAGGTGCTATGTTTTATGAAATTTGTATAAAATCACTAACTGCTGTGTTTGTTATAGAATAAAATGAATGTCAGAATATTCAGAAAATTTCATCATTCCTAAGATTCTGTGTTTCAGGGAAAACATTCACAGTTATGGCATAGTATAAGTTAGATGACTGAAGCCAGGCTGCCAAAATATTCAAGTATCTTTAAGACTTAAAACATCCAGGACATATAGAAAAATAGAGAAGTTTTTGTTTAAAATGAACAGGCAAGTCAGAAGTTATACATTGTCACACATACATGCTCACACACGATCAATTAGGCCTGCAGCATTTGCAGGTGGCAATTTTCCATAGTCCCAGAGGGAGAGTGGGATGATTAAGTGTTTCTCTTGGACAGGCTTCACTGCTCTTTAAAAAGGAGAAAACTGTAGTTAACGTCTGGTCGTGATACATTATTGAAATACATTCTGGACATTGCTTATTTTGGTTAAACAGCTGGACTTCTTCTTTTAAAAAGTAATTTTGATCTGCCTAATCTTCAACTTCCTCAGGTTTGAAAAAAAGAAAGCATTGGTGGAAAAGAAGTATTCCCCTCTTTATAAGTTCTTATTCTTTTCCAGGCATCATGCAATACAATGTTCTACACATGTTATTTCTAGTAGGGTCATGGAGAAATGAACAACTGATAGGCTGTATATGAAAAGATGTAAGCAGCACACATGCATGCATTTCTATTGCTATATCCTATATTTTTGTTGTTATAATATCCTACATTCTAGTCAGGAAAATAAAAGCCAGAATAGGTATTTCAAGCAGAGGGTATTTATATTTAATATAGGAAATTATTTACACAGGAGTTTGAAGGCTACAAGAGCTGAAAGGGAATGCTGTAGTCCTGTATTAGGGTTCTCCAGAGGGGAGAAAAAAAACAAATTAAAAAAATATATATATAAAATGTAGGATTGGCTCATATGATTATAAAGGCTGAGAAGTCCCATGACGTGCCATCTATTAACTGGAGGCCCAGGAAAACCTGTGCCTGGTGTAGTTCCAGTCCAAATAAAAAGGCCTGAGAAACAGGAACACTGATGCCCAAAGGCAGGAGTAAAGGGATGTCCCAGCTCAAGAAGAGAGAGAGAATTCATTTTTCCTTGGCCTTTTTATTCTATTCAGGCCCTCAACAGGTGATGCTCACTTGTGTTGGTGAGGGCAATCTTCTTTACTCAGTCTACTGATTCAAATGCCTCTTCCAGAAACACCCTCACAGACACACCCAGCTATGTTTTACTAGCTATCTGGGCATCCCTTAGCCCAATCAAGCTGATGCATAAAATTAACCATCACAAACCCTGATATATTAGTAACTGCTGGGAGCAGCTACCGCCTGTAGGCCCTGAGGAACAAGAGACGAGCCAGGGTCGTCAAAATGTAGGAGCTCAGAAGAGGCCCCCACCATTCCACAGCTGATGTGGGTTCCCTTATGAGAAGTGGGGAGAATATGTCTGGTGCTGGGAGTGCCAAAAAAACCCTGGAGCTGGAGCAGTGGCTGTCTCCTTTCCTTCTTTCTTCCAATCTCCTGTCTGTGCGTTCCGTTAGAGAATCTAGGAGAAAGAAGTCAAGGGAGCCTCAAAAATGTTTTGTAGTATCCCAGGCCCAGCATCACAGAGCAGATCTTAGAAAGGTGGCTTTAAAGCTGAAAGACAGTATCCAAGTCATCAATTCATAGCTCTGCAATCATTGTTAACTAATATAGTACCTTTATGCTCAAATTTTTGTACAAGCAGGAAAGTTTTACTTTTTCTTTTAGATTCTTTAAAACCATTTATAGTTTTTTTATTTTTTTTAGTTTGGAACTTTGTGATCACAAAGAGTAAAGATTAAGATTGGATTCTATCATTTGTAATACCCCTAAAATACTATTGTCTGATGAACTTATATTGATATTTTCTTAATTCATATACTCACACATTTATTTAAATGTTGTTCCTAAGCATTTTTTTTTTACCGTCAGGGTCTTGCTATGTTGCCCAGGCTGGAGTGCAGTGGCCTGATTATAGCTCATTGTAACCTTGAACTCCTGAGCTCCAGTGATCCTCCCACCTCAGCCTTCCAGGTAGCTAAAATTACAGGCGTGTACTACCATGTTCGGCTAATTTTTAAAAAAACTTTTTGTGAAGACAGGGGTCTTGCTATGTTGCCCAGGCTGGTCTCAAACTCCTGGCCTCAAGTGATCCTCCTACTTTGGCCTCCCAAACTGCTGGAATTACAGGCATGAGCCACCACACATGGCCCTTGGTTTTTGATATTACGATTCAACTGGCAGACATAAAAATTTTGGAAAGCTAGGTATATTTCAACTTCACCTAGCATTGTAGCTTTACAGCTTCAAATTTAATTGCTCTAAAACTTCAAGGTAAATTAAGCATACAAATTCCATACCAGAGACTGTGGTTTGAGATCTACTTTGCTTAAACATTGTTGAAACCAAATTCTACAGAATCACAGTGGGCTTTCATCCTTAATTGGCTCTAAATTAGAAACATGGAACAACTCTTTCTAACCTTTTCAATTTGTCACCCAATGGCCTTTCCCCTAAGATTCCCAGATATTTAATTTTCTTATATTGTATCTTTATACATAAAGGGGTATTATTTATTGACTGTGACTAAGTCAATGCCCAAAGTTAGAAGTAGAAATGCTTTCTTGCTGGTGAGGGAAGATGATGAATAGAAAAAAATTCAAGAATTGTAACTACTTGAGTTCAAACTAAGTTATTAATATGACAACTATTGTCCGTGGTATAATTATGTGTTAGATACTATTTTCATAGCAGGATTTCTTAATCTTGATGCTATTGACATTTTACATTTTAGGCCAAATAATTCTTTGTTGTGGGGAGCTGTCCTGCACATTATATAATGTTTATTAGCATCCTAACATCTACCCACCAGATGCCAGTAGACCCCTCAGATCTCGTGATAACCAAAAATGTCTCCCAGGGGCACAAAATTACTCCTCCCCTCAGTTGAAAACTACTGTTCTAGAGTGTAAGTTTCCTTAGCTAATTATATTTCATATAATTGTTGTAAACATAAGATGATATGTTATGTATATATCTCAATGACCCTAATATATGTCCAATTTAACAGATTATACATAATTGGTAGAATGGGGCCATAACCCTTTGGAGTAAATAAAATTTTTTTTAGCTTTGGATACTTGCTCAAAATGTGATCTGATCAAAATCACTTGGGATCTTTAATCCTGCATTTAAAATTTGGATATTTTGTTCATCACTGATTTTTAATATATTAATTTGGATTTTAAAAGATATAGCATTAAAATATTATTTATCTTCATTACTGAATTGTCTTGTCACCCCCTTAAATTTTGTGCCCCTGATAAATGCAGAAGCTCGGACCCCAGGGAAGTCTTACTAAATCAGAATTTGTATTTTAGTAAGATCCCCAGGTGACTAAGATGCTTATTAAAGGTCAAGAAGCACTGCTGTAGTTGACTCAAGAAGTAGTACTGTTTGAAACTAGCCTGGGCAACACAGCAAGACGCTGTCTCTACAAAAAATAAGAAAAAAAAATTAGCTGGGCATGGTGGTCCTGGCTACTCAGGAGGCTGAGGCAGGAGGATCACTGGAGCCCAGGAGTTTGAGTCTGTGGAGAGCTATGATCATGCCATTGCATTCTAGCCTGGGCGACAGAGCGAGACACTGTCTCAGAAAAAAAGTAGTAGTACTGGGGATGGGACATGGAGGGGGAGAAAAGATTGCAGAGAGCAGGGTGGGACACATTTCAGCTATCTATTCCTCAGATCTTCCTCAGAGCCCTGTGTAATAGTGGCTGCAGGACGAACTGAGGAAGCTGCTTTCATGAGGGGTCAGGAGAGACATCTGCTCTTGGGATCTGGCTGATAAAGTGTGACACAAAGTGGGAAAGAGGGCATTTCCTCCTATCCTGTGCCAAACATGATGAAGCGTGCATGAGAAGTCACCAGGGAATGTGACAATCCTCTGAAACAACAGGTTTGCTGCTTGGAAGCCCTGGGACATGGCGCCTTCTCATGGCGGGCGCTGGCGCCCCCAAGTGGATCTGTGGACCACAACTGGAGTGAGGAATAGGACTCAGCACAGGTGAGACGTGTTGTGAACACACAGAAAGAAATACAGTAACTGGGTGGGGGTCTCAGGGGGCCAAAGGCCTGCAATGTGATGAAGAGAGCAGGAACCAGCAAAGATATCTGTAAATCGGGTAGCTCCACTAGTAGCCATCAATTGGACAGAGGAAGGAAAACTTAAGTGACATATATTTATTTTTAGTCAAAATTTTGAGGGCCTAGTCTGCCCCAAGCAATAATGGCTGGGTAAACAGGGGTGACATGCATGTGGTTAGTCTTCAACAAATATTAATTACAAAAATACATGGATCTTGGGTTTGAACACTTGGACCATATTAGCAATCTTCTCTACATGAATAAATTATAGACCCAGAAATAGTTATTGCATATTGTAGCCCTAGATCAGTGGCTCTTAAATCTGTGTCACCCTGCAGAGCTCAGTTATTTTGAAGAACAGGCACATTTTTATACATAATCAAAATTGTATTGACAGTTGATATGTCTCACATGTGTTTGTATTATCCTGTTAAAGAGAATGTAGAGTTGTTACTGTGCTTAATAAAATACAAATTCACTTAAAATTGTGTTAGTTAGCTTTATGGCATTCTGCATATTTTCCTTTAAGGTGCACCAAATATATAATTAATTCCACACAGGAGTCTGTGTGTGTGTTTGCATGTGTGTACACACACTTATGTTAAAAGCGTATTAAATGTTTGTATATTGTATATTATGTATTTTTTTATTTCAGGAAATTATGAGAGTACAAAGTGTATATGTATTTTTAAATGGGCTCATATGCTTAAAAAGTTGAAAACCCTAAATTGTGGACTATACTTTTATACACACATTTAGCAAATGAGGATATTGTGAGAAATTAAAGTTTTGCCTACATGATTAAAAAAAATACACAGTGTTAAAAGTAGGCATTAAGAATTTTGTCTGCAGACTCTCTTGTCCTCAGGCTCAATTCTCTCTGCCACTTTAACTCAGCAGACAAAAAGTAAACTATAAGAAAGCAAACTATTTTAACTATGAAAGGTGACCTAAAGAAAAATCATTTCAAGACTAAGTTGGTTGCAGCAAAATTCATTAGCCTCCTCCAGGATGAAAGCTGGTGTCTGGGTGACATTCCAAGGTTACTAATGCTTGTCAGTCCAACAACTTGCAGACTCTACATGATGGGGAATCTTTGGGGTTTGGCATCAAAGGAGAAAGGATGTAAAAATGGCCCTGATGGATGTTCTGAGGTTGTTTGATCTAAATCCAGAGAAAATAGCAGCTATCACAGCTGATGGAGTACCCGCTATGACTGGGAAGATGAATAGGATGGAGGAAAAAAAATTAAAGTCAGAAATGCTTGTGCCAGACATTTTATCATATCTTTTTATTTTATTTTTTACAAACTAAGCTTGACAACTTGGAAATCCCTTTGTGCAGTTTATAAAATAATGAATTCTAAATGAAGGTCTAGATTCACCAACAGCCCAAGCAATTATGTAAACAATTTCTGTTCCCCAATATGGCTCCCTGTCATTGCATTTTCAAGTCAAATCACTTCCATGAGGTGGAACAGTAATACATGTGATGCATATCTTCGAGGCATTAGCTATCAGACATGGTGAGATGCCAGCTTTCCGGCGTCCCAATGACAAGAAAGGTACCCTATATTGTATTTCCACTTCTGATTTACACTCGGAGAAGAGTCAACTGAAAGACAAAAGTGCTACAGGATAATTTGTATGCTTGTATCATTTCTCCTGTGTTCAGTGGCATTTATTCGCTGATTTCATTACCACGGCTGTTTCTCACTTTCAAGCGCCTTTTAAACGCACATTCATAGACAATTCCGTAAAGTTAACAATTAGTCATGTGGTTTCTTATGTGCCTGCTTTAAAAGTGTTTACTTGTGTTAATGCTGGTCCTTTCGTGAGTTTACAAGCCGCTGGCGAACAAGTACCAAGTGTATTATGCTCTTTGTGTTCTCCCCACACAGTGAGTGTTCAATAAATACTATTGACGGACTGACACATCTCCCTCTTTTTCTCTTTGTCTCTGACACCTCTGCTTTCTCTCAGAAATGGTATTTTTTTAAAGTGGCAATATTCCCTATCCTGGACTCATAAAAAGCTCTTCTCAGCCTCTAAGTTTTTCTTTGTGTAAGATTTTCAACAATAGGCAAAAATACAGGTGGAAGGAAACCGATATTCTACTACCCCTTAACAATAAACTCTGTTTTTAATTGGAGTGTGACGAGTATCTTACAGAATAAAAGCTTTCTCTCCAAGAACAATGCTAGTGTGAACATCTCTATTGAAGTAGCCACTAAAAAATAATAATACCTCCTGCCTGTCCTACCCACTCCAACAACTCCTGAATTCAGGGCAGGGTATTAATGGGCAGCTTTATTTTGCTTCTGTTATATACAATGGGTCAGAGACATTGTCTATAGTCAGTGTCTCTGTTGTTCTCTCACAGAACTTAAATAACAGTTTGTTCTCCTTTTGAAACAGGAGCTGAAACCACAATTATTTTTTTAACCTTCCCTTAGGAAAAGTCTTGGTAGTTCAGTGATATCCAGAAATACGGACTTTTCAGGAGACATTAAAGTGTACCCTCCACCAACCTAAGCATTGTTTGATCTCATAGAGCCAAAGTAATGTGCCTTTATTATTGTTTGCTTTCTCTATTAAAGCTATTATGGATTGTACAGTTGTGGGAGATGATTGTTGCAGAGAGTTTGCCCTCATGTCACATCCTTCCATTTGTGGCAGCCTCCAAAAGTGCAGGTGAGAAAATCTCAACCTGATGTGGCACCTGCTCTTCATGGTCTGTCTCTACACTCACAGCAATTATAGTAGAAAGCAGAATTCTCTTTGGATCCGCTTCCATATTCTGTTTCTTTTCTTCTAAAATCCTAGTTTGAGGCCTCTTGGAACAAAAGAATACTCAGAAAAGAGGAGGCTATAAATAAAAGTCAGAAAGATTAGCCTAAGATGCAAACGTTTATGGTCATTTCTCCTTTTGTTCACCTGCCGACAGGTGTCTACCTGGCTGCTGCTGATGCAGTATCTGTAACACCTAAAGCAGTGTGACCACTGCAGTTCTCTAACCTATTTCAGGGCCTAGTAATACCACCAGAAAAAAATGATGACTGAACGTCTTAGTTTTGGTTTCTCCAGAAGCAGACCTCAAGACAAGGATTCTAGTGCAAATTGTTTATTTAGCAGATCTTAGGAAACCAGAGGAGATGGTGCCATATGGCATCAGGGGTCTGGTGCTTTTGTTAATTATGGGGGATGCAGGGGACAGGTGTCTACAGTGAGATAGCTCCCCTGCGTGGTGCTGGGTCGATCCCCGTGTTTGGAAACAGAACAACTTGTGGGAAGACAAAGTACAAAGAAAGAAAGTGGGAGCAAGTGGTGCTATGGCCCGGGCCTGCTGCCCAGATCTCTTCCCTAGGGAGAGAATGTGCTTGCATAGTGATGTCCTTTCCAGGGTCCAGGTTCAGCAGAGGCAGCAGCCCATGGATTCTTCAGCAGAGCCAGGAGAAACACAGACAAAGGGAGTTATGAGAGAAATCCCCTTCTCACTTTTCGAACCAGAGAGAGGAAACTGGATGAACTGAGGCTAGAGCAACTCTTAATTTTCTCTCTAAACATGTCCCTAGACTGTTCTAGGGCCAGGAAAACAATAAGAGGTAGTAGCCATAGAGCAAATACCAGGCCCTGGCCTGTGAGGTAGTCACATTTTACAGAGGAATACTGAAGCACAGATAGGTTAAGTAACCAGCCCAAGGCCACACAGCTTGTAGGTGGCAGAGCTGGGATTTGAGCTCCAGCCACTGGACTCCAGAACCTGCTCTTGTAACCACTGCACACACTATCACAGGAAAATAACATTTGTTTACATCTATGTGCATCCTCCCTTCTTGGCGTTTTTCTGACAGAAAGGAAGAAACTGTAGTGCAGTGTCTTGGGAACTGCATAGCTTCCTTTGCAGAGATTGGATTTGGTCATCACTCCTGGGGCTACCTTCTTTACACACTCTTTATTATTGGTTTCTATAAGTAAAAACATTATTCACCAAAGGAAGCAGGCCCAGAACAGTATTCTTAGCATATGGCAAAGGGCCCTGTGCTGAGATTATAAACTCTTCATTGATTCATCTCTCACCTCTCCTATAACTTTATATTCTTATTCCCACTTTAACATACTATTTCCCTATCCAAATGATCCGAGTAAAGAAGTTGAAACTATTCCTCTTTCCAAGGCAGTGACTACAATACGTAGGAGAAATCCAGCCAGCAAAACCCTTTGATATTTCTGTCTGGAAAATATGCTAGGCATGATAATTATTCAGGTAATTTTTTCCTCCCAGGAGGACAGGCAGTTATTTTGACAGCTTATTTCACTGTTACAGATAAAGTTTACATTGTCAATTAATGAGAATACACCAGGTAATAGTCGTGAGCTCTCAGGGGATAATCTCAAAGCCATTTCCAAATGTCCTTTATGGAAGCATATGGTCATATCCTCCACTTCATCACCAGGTCAATCAGCAGTTGCTCTTTAATATGGTATGTTCTTCATGCACCACTGCAATTTCCAAGCTCCATCACATTTGTTTTTTCCCTCATGGTGCTTGAAAGTTGCTTAAGCCACCGATTATTGCCTTGCCATGAGCTCTGATCGCTCTTCTGGATAGTAGGCATTCAGATGTCATCTTTAATTTGCGATATTAATATTGAACTCCATCACCGTTCAGTGGTTTTAGTGAAGTATTTACATATAGACTAGCAAAGTGTTTGAGCAGTGCATTGAAAACTGTCCATTCCTAATTGGAACTGTAAAGTTTACCACAGCATCCGCATGACATGGATATGATTTCTGGTTGTAAAGCGGCCTTGGAGGTTTGCTTTCAAAAACAAATGAGATGTGTTTTTGCAGCTCTGTATTTCCTCATCCCATTCAGCCTCTTCATGATTGGTGCTGACAGGGCTCTGAGAACTGTTTTTTACAACCTCACACACTTTTAAGAAAGATTAACTATCTCAAAGAGTTTTTACTGGGAATCACATTTAAAATTAATGAACTAATTAGTTAAGAAATGTATTACTTTATTATGGAAATAGAAACCTGGCACCCTAATGATAGTATGAAATGCATGAAATGTCCTTTTATTTTATGACATTAGAGGAAGGTGGACGTGTTAAGAACATTTGGACTACGACTATCAATTATCTGATTTAAAGATCACCTCACCCTGTGAGAAAGATGGATTATCAATCAGTGTTTGAGGGCTTCAAAAGGATGAAAGGGAGACAAAGAGAAAAGAAAAAGGAACATCTTCCTAGTTGTGTTGTTAGATGACCTTGTGCCCTGGTATGTTTAAATTGCTTACTTCCTATAACTCTATAAACTTCTGTGTTTTCATTTGCTGGATTAGATTGAAGTGTCAACTATATTTGATGAATGGCATTGGTAATATATGTTCATGTTCGTCTTTGCTCTTTCTGCTTTTATTTATATAGAGTCAGTATAATTTATTTCTCCTGAAAAAGCTTTCAGCAAAAAAGATTTTTTAAAGTACAAATACTTTTTAACAGGGCTCTGGGGTTTGTGATGTTCAAATCACTCATCTTTCCTTCGTCTTTCTAGCTTTTTTCCCCTTGCTTACTTTTCTTTTAAAACTAGTGACTAAAAAAGAACATAGGAAAGCTCAGTTATGCCTAAGCAGAATAAAAAGTTAGCATTGAGGACAAGCCTCTCTCTCAGTCTGTGTATATATTAGTGGAATGATATGAAGACTTGCATAATTTTCTGGATAATTTAATTTAATTTAAAAATACCAATCTGCAGCCTTCCCTATTCAAACACTTTATTCTCTCATATAACAGGCCAAGTATAAGATTGTGGATTTATTATTGTTTTCGCTGACTAGGAGGAATTCATTACTTCCTAAGGAGGTATTGGAAAGGATTCCTTGGTAATCTTGAGATCAAAATGGAGAATCCTATTAATTGTGTAACCAGTTACTCACTCTGGCTTTTTTTACTTAGATCAAAATATTGTGTTTAGGCTCTCTTTTCCCCGACTCCCAACCTCAACATGTGAGGATACGGTAAGAAGACTGCCCTCCGCAAGACAGGAAGAGAGCTCTCACCAGAAACCCAAGTGGCAGGCACCTTGATCTTGAACTCCCCAGCCTTCACAACTGTAAGAAATAAATTTCTGTTGTTTGAGCAAAAAAAAAAAAAAAAAAAGTTTAGGTTAACAGGCATGCTTACTTGTTTCAAAGCTCTCTGAGGGGTAATAGGAAAAAAGTGGGAGGAAGAAGGAATGGAGGGAACAAAATCACAAAGTCAGCCTAGTCAGAGTCCGAAAACTACTTAGCACAACAGTGGCTACAAAATGGGAGGTAGGGGAAACTGAGGCAAATATAATAAACACAAGGCTGAATTTGGGAGAGTGCCCCATTTGTTCTTTCTTTCATCCTTTTCATTTTTTAAAATACAAACAGTCCCCTACTTATGATAGTTCGTCTTACAACTTTTCGACTTTACAGTGGCACGAAAGCATTCAGTTGAAACCGTACTTGGAATGCCCATACAACTTTCAGTACAGTATTTTCACTTTCAGTACAGTATTTAATAAATTACATGAGATATCCAGCACTTTTATTACAAAATAGCCTTTGTGTTAGATGATTTGGCCCAACCGTAGGCTAATAGAAGTATTCTGAGCATGTTTAAGATAGGCCAGGCTGAGCTGTGGTATTTGGTAAGTTAGGTGTATTAAATGGATTTTCGACTTAACAATATTTTCAATTTATGATGGGTTTATCAGGACACAACCCCATGGTAAGTCCCAGAGCACCTGTGTTCTATTATTATCCTGAACTGCATCTTTCCCTCATTTCTCTTTTCATTCTTTTCGCCATCTAAGAATTTCTGCTGCTAATTGAAATCCAAGGTCTTTTTATTGTTTACCTAAAGGCTGTTGAAAAAGATGATAGATGTAATAAAACGCCCAAGTTAAACCAGTTCAATCACAGAAATAACATGCACATGGCTGTATTTCTGCTTTGCATATCCATTTGTCTCTGATCCACAGTAATGATGATTACCATGACCCACTTACACACAACCTGTGTTCGGAATGCCCCGGGCTTAGATCCTGACTTGTCTGGGACTCTGTGACACAAAAAGGGATGACGTACGTGTTTTTGGAAGACTCTGGACACATTTGTTCTGACACCAGAGTGTCAAAGAAGCTGAACTTTGGAAAAAATAAAGAGAACATAAGAGTAGCAAATTACAGTCCTGCATGACTGAACACTAGATATAAGCTCATGAATTTTAAAAAATTAGAAATAAGTCAAATTTTATTTCTCATGTACATGTGGATAAAAATGAATGTGTTTATAATTTTTTTAATGCAAAAGTTTTTAAATTGTGTGATTAACATGCAAAATGAGTTGGATCAAATTCGACCTTTGCTTATTCTTTTGTGTAACACTTTGCGGTCAATTGTTAAAATTCCTGTTCCTTTGAGAAAAGAGTATGTTAACGTTTGGGCTAACATAAAAATAAAGGTAACTTTAAACAGCTAGGTATTGATATAACCACCCAAGCAATCATTTGAGGATGCTTAAAAACTATATTTAATAATCATATACATATTAATAATTTCATATGTAACAGATATATGAAAATGTTTATGGCCTTGGCTGTGGAATGAATAACGAATATTACCATATTACCACCCTTATATGTCTAATAGACATCTCAAATCTAGCACAACGTAAACAGAACTCTTCATATTTCATTTTCCCACACCTGGCCCCTAATTACTTCTACTGCAATTTTCCCTATCTTATTCATTCAGGTTTTGTTTGTATGTTTTGTAGAGACAGTGGTCTCCCTATGTTGCCCAGACTGACCACTAACTCCTGGGCTCAAGTGATCCTTCTGCCTCAACCTCCTGAGTAGCTGGGACTACAGGCATGTGCCACCATGGTCAGACATATTCTTTCAGGTTTTTTATTTTTCCAGTTGTTCAGTCCAAAAAACTTCACAGTCTTCCTTGACCCTTCTGTCTATCTCACATGATCTGTCCAATCTTTCAGCAAGCTCTATTTATTCTATCCTTAAAATACTCCTTGAATCTGATCATTTCTCCCCATCTCCATCACCACCACTCTCTCTCCTCTGAATTTTCATAATAGTTGTCTGATTCGTCTCCCTGCTTCCATGTTGTTCCTATTCTCAATGGAACAGCCAGAGTGATTCTTTAAAAATGTATGTCAGAGCATAGTTCTCATCTGCTCAAACCCCTCTAGTGGCTTCCTTGTCCCTCAGAGTAAAAGCCAAAAGCTTGACAAATGCCCTATGTGACGTGGCTCCTATGACCTCTTTGACTCCACCGAGTACTCACCCCTTTGCTCATTCCATTGCTGCTACCTTGATGTTTTTGCTGTTCCTCCTTCCTGGGTCATTCTTTTTCCAGGTGTCCTTATGGTTTATTCCATTATCTCCTTTAGGGCTTTGCTCAAAGGACAACTTATCAATAAAAACTTTCTTTATCACCTTATTTACGACTATATATATATATACTATACCTCCTGTCCTTCCTATCTTCCTTTCCTGCTTATTTTTCTTTGTAGTACATATTATTATCTAACCATGTATATACACACATACTATATATATATATATAATGTTAGATTGATGTTAGATAGTAATACTATGAAAGATAGTAATACTATATGTACATATATATTATTAAGAAACTATATATAATCAATGCTTTTGTATATGTGTGTATATATTTATAACATATATATATGTACATAGGTATACACACACACACATATATAATTTGTTTAGTCTTTTTCCACCAGAATGTCAATTCTGTGAAGGCAGAGATTTTTAGATACCCTGCTTACTGCTGAATACTTGTGCCTGGGACAGTACCTGACCCATGGTAGAAGCTCAATAAATCATTATTAAATGAATTATTAAATGAGTGAATGAATAAACTAATCAATGACTGACTTAGCTCATTTATTTCTTGAAGTACATCATAAATGAGACCATACCAAGCCTCTACACTATGAAATTGTTGATACTCCATTTTTGATCTATGCAAATTGCTATTTCATATGGTTCAATTTAATATTATGCTTACATTTCCCTTCTGTTTCTTACCTTTTGCTTCTTCTGTCTCCTCCCATCTCAGATCATCTCTGGTTTGTATCCCTCATGCTCACCCAACACTTCTCAATACCACTGCCAAAGTCAAGAACTGACATGACCAGTATATTTCATGGGCCTCTCTTCCAAGGCATTACTCATAGACCATCTGAGATCTCTCCTATATCAGCCACACATGGTAACTAAGCAGTAGAAACACTGTGGGAGTCAGATACATATGGACATGAGGATGCTTACCTCTCCTGTTAATCTCTCTTGCATATTTCTGGAGGCTCAGGACCAGTGTCTGAACTGGCCAATGTGTATAGCTGGCTAACAAGCATAGTGCTAATGCTTTCTGCTACGTACCTTTGATGAACTGGTCATGTATAACAGGTGACCCAAACCCCTGAGGTACAGTAATTTAAAATGGAATAATCACAAACAGGTGATAAGGCCAAATAAAAAATTAAAAGTGCAGTTAGACATTGTCTAATAACAGGGTCTTGCTTTAATCTGGTGGGAAATTAAAAAATGAACCTTGGAGAAGGACCTGGCACATGTAGGGGTAGGGCTGAAGAACTGGGCAGTGGGGGTTACCTGGGATCCTAATCAGTCTGCATTACCCAGTTCAGAGAAGGACATGTTCTAGTCAGTCTCTGGGTGGATGGGTGAGCCAGTGAGGCCTGAGCTGGTTGTGTCTGGCTGGCAGGGGTAGAGATGGGGCAGTGGTGCATAAATCATAAATGGAGGAGGTAGAAGGGCTGTCAAATTGTCCTTCCCTCTCTCCCTGACCCTGAAGAGGGATGCTGGTCCCTGGACTGGTCGCCCAGGAACCCGCTTCAGCTAAGGGACGTAAATTGTATGCTCAGGTGTTCTCAGCCTAGGCCCAGCTGCACCAATCCTTCATAAACCATGAACTTTCAGGACTTTGTTTCCCCACAGAAGACAAACACACAAAAGTTTTAATACAACATGCCTGTGCAATATTGCACCTGCGCAGACTGGGACCCCTCCTCACACCTCCATTACTACTGCCTTGAAGCAATGAATAAGGTGAAAATCTCCTGGAACAAGGATAGAGGCAGAACTGTGTCCTCTGCTGATAACGCAGATGATCCTTTTCTGACTAATTGGTCACTGGAGACAGAATGAGACAAATTTATATGCAAAAGGATCTTTATGTTTTGTTTTCGTTGATTTTAAAAACTTTTTATATAAAACTCACAAATTGCCCAAAAGTTCCTATGTATCCTCCACCCAGCTTTCCCCAATGATAGCATTTTACGTAATCATATTATTAAAATCAGGAAATTGACACTGATATCCTATTATTAACAGACAAAGGGATCTTATTTTATACTGACTAAAGCAGAATGTCTATCTTTGATTACATTGGCTTTTGCCCAGGGTGACACAAAGTGACTCAGAGCAACAGTCTCTTTTGTGCATTTTTCCCTCTGTCTGATTGATGAACTATGATGATTAAGAATTGGATGGTTGGATAGTGAATGAGCAAGTGTGCTTAAATCCAATCATAGCATCTAGTTTTGCCTCTCCTTGGGTGCTCACATTTGGCTGGGTCCAGGGTCAATGCATGCTATCAAACTGTAGATTCCCAGGGCTCGGATATGTGGAGGACCAGCTACGGCACAGCCGACTGTTAGTAAGAAGACAGGCTGTGCCCTAACTAATCGATCTTTCATCTCTTTGAATCAGTCCTGGCTATTTCTAGGCTATCATGCTGCTTCATCATTTCCTTTCTCCTAGCCATCCATTTAGGGCTATATCATTGCAGTCCATACAACCCAGAAATTTGATTTTCCACGTGAATTAGCTATAGATGGAGATGAGTGATGAAACTGTCCTTTCAGTATGGGTCAGGTTCCCGCGGCATATATTCTCCTGTCTTCTTCACCTACATGGTATCTAAGTTCAATAGTTTCACATGTATTGCAGCCCCAGGAGTCCAAAATCCTTCCTGTTGGCCAGGTACAATGGCTCACACCTGTAATCCTAACACTCTGGGAAGTCAAGGCGGGAAGATCTCTTGAGGTTAGGAGTTCGAGACCAGCATGAGCAAGAGCAAGACCCTGTCTCTACTAAAAATAGAAAGAAATTAGCTGGGCAACTAAAAATATGAAAAATTAGCTGGACATGGTGGCATGCGCCAGTAGTCCCAGCTACTTAGGAGGCTGAAGCAAGAGGATTGCTTGAGCACAAGAGTTTGAGGTTGCTGTGAACTAGGTGGATGCCACGGCCCTCTAGCCTGGGCAACACAGTGAGACTCTGTCAAAAAAAATCATTCCTGCACCAACTGTTTTGAAAAACTCTTCTAGGACTTCTTGAAGATTGATCAAAGACACAAGAGAGCTCCCCAGTAGAGTTGAGAGCAGACTTCTTTTGTGGTTTTAGCATCTTGTTTGCCTGGAGCTTAAACATAAACTGATACAATCATCTTGGATACACCTAAAGGGCTTAGCCTAAAGTAAGTAAACCACTTTTCTGTGGTTTGACACATTTATGTTCTGTGGACTGAGGCTTGGATTGCCTTTCTTTATGTGGTTTTTTTCTTTGAGAAAGAGTCTCTGTCACCACCATGCTTGGCTAATTTTTTCTATTTTTAGTAGAGACAGGAGTCTTGTTCTTGCTCAGGCTGGTCTCGAACTCCTGACCTCAAGCAATCTTCCCACCTCGGCCTCCCAGAGTGCTAGGATTACAAGCATCAGTCACCGCACCCGGCCTTGTGGGCTCCCTTTCTAAGTCTATATTTGACTGTTGATGTTTGAAATGCTTATTATTATTAATCAGACAGGTAAGTTTTGTTGGCAAGATGCTCAGAACTTTTTTTCATCTCACAAATTTTTTAGCGAAAATGGAGGGAACAAGATCCTGAAATTGTTTCCTGACAAAGTGAAGGAGCAGAGCAAATTGACTTCACACTCAAACAAAGCTTCCTTTGGAACACTGCAGTCATTAGAAATTACAGGCGTTTTCTTCAGGATGCTATCTTCAGAGACTAAGATATTCAGTAGGAACCAAGGTTTCATAATGATGTTATTGCTAAGAGACAGCCTCGTACAAATATGGAGCCCTGGAAAATGACTTTTCTTATCAATCTGAGGAGAACCAATTTTTGCAAGTGTGGGAAACCTGGGAGAATTGGAAATTGATGTGTTGGTTTTTCAGCCAGAGCTGAAAAACGTATGTGTGTCTCTGGCAGTTTAGGGAAAAATATTTATAAGAGAAAGTGTCAAAGCAACATGGAAAGCTAAAGGATAGTCTGATGGTCACACAAAAAATTTAGGATTCTAGATTATGTCCTTTTATATCTTTGGAAAAAGATGTAAAAAGAAAAAAAATAAGTGTTTAGTATTTCTTAGCATTAATCCCAGGCCAAGTCTGTGACAATAATGAATGCTTCATTTGGTTTTGCTTTTAATTTTAGCTCCCCCTACCTGCCCCTGCCCACCCCACTCTCAGCAGACAATCTGGCCTCCCAGTTAATCAAGAAAATTGAGGTCATTGAACATGACCTTTCTTAAGTTCTGACCCTCTACCCACAAACCATTTGCATTCATACCTGTACTCAGTTCCTCTCACCCTGTCTCAGAGGCTGAGGTGTTCCCTTCACCTGTTTAAGGCCAAACCCTTTACCTATCCCTTGACCTGGTCACCTTCTGCCTCTTTCAGGACCTTGTTCCATCTTTCCATGCCTTTCTTAGGCTTCAACATTGATGCGCAAATTTCTATGCTGAACTCAAGATTCTGAAAGAAATTTTTTCCTTCCATTTTGGTTAGCATTTTCCCAACTAATATTCTACACTAGAATGATATTTAAATTTCCTGTTTTAGGGCCAAAGATGCATTGAGAAGGGATAAAATGCACACAGATGTCCACATTACATTGATAACTTCTAATGAAACATTTTTATAAAATGTAAAAACTTGGTACCTATGGAAAAGCAATTAGAAACAATCTTGTCTACATTTTAAAAGCATAACTCACATCCCCCTATTAATTCAGGAGGCAGTTTTATCTTATTTAAACACCTGGTTTTTAGAATAAGACACATATACTCTTATATGCTGGTATTTTGATAATTCACACTAATTATGCTAGCCTAATTTCTGTTTGAAGTATTTTTAAATGTGCATATTTCCTCTTTTCTGACAAAATATGGTTATTAATAAAATATAACATTTAATTTTAAAAACCCTGTAGGAAAAAAGTGAGCTTGTCATTTTCTCTTGCATTATGCTCAGTCTCTACCAAATAAGCTTTATATTGTTTTTAACCAGAAACTTTTTCCCCCTTCTCCATGTTATTTGATTGAGGCTTATTATGGGCAACATGACCATTAATGACAAATAATAATAATAACCATGACAACAAAATTAAAATTAATATAGTGTCTCACAAATTGCAGAGTATATCACAACATTATCTCATATCATCCTTTTGATGACAACGACACATGGCATAGTATATACTGCCGGTGTCAGGAGCTCCTTTCCACAGATTGAGACAATTGAGACAGAAGAATATTAAGTGGCACAGCTAGAAAGAGACAAAGTTATATATAAAACTGTAACATCTGACATTTAAAACACTAATTAAAGACAAAACACTTGTCTTGACATCATATTTGTACATAAGTGTGAACAAATAAGTATTTTGAAAGGGGAATGTGAGATAGAACTGTTTCTGGTATAACTCAAGTGATTAAATACGTTTCTCAATTTCCACATTTGTGTATAAGTGTAGGTACAGCATAAGAAATTTTTTATTGTATCATTTTCATTAGCTATTTTCTTCCCAATGTTTATTTTGTGTTATTTGTTTAGTATTTCCTTAAATATATAGTGTTTGGGAGAGGCTCTAAGTTTATTTGCTTTAGTTTCTTTCTTTCTTTCTTTCTTTTTTTTTTTCCAGCAGCAAAGTTTACCTGTTTTCTATTAACTGCATCTCCTTGAAACTTCTGGAAGGGAAGGTGGCCCCAGTGCATCCCTGGCTGCCGGGGACTAATTTTCTATTTTTCAGTTTAAATGAGACTGTGGTTTTCCAAAATTGTTTCTTCTGAGAATTATATTCCTAACTGCAGCACTTATTCAACTTTCATATCTATACATTTGAACATGAAGGCTAAAAATTCATTTATGCTTTTGATAATGCTATTGCGTTTTGCACATCATTCCTAGGTTTTCTCTCACCCGCCCTTGCTGCCTCCTTCAGTGAGCTTGTATTCCATCATCTTACATTTTCATAATATTTGTGAGCAGACCCTTCATTTAATTCTCAGCTTCAGCCTGCTTTCTCATTGTGTTATGTCTTTGAAGTTCAGGCTGTAAACTTTGTCATCCTCTCTCTCTCTATTCTGTATCTTGGGCCTCTGATACTCGTTATTCTTATCTCTGATTACTTCCCCCAGGTCCTATTCTCTCACAGTCGCCCCTTTCCACTCCAGGGGCACCTACTGTTAGATCATTCACAGAACCCTGGGAGAGCGGTAATTGCTTCCTGAACACTTTCCATTTCTTTTTCTATTTGCTCTCTTATCCCTCCGTATTGTACTCAACATAGTCTCCATTTTTTCAAATTGCTTTTCTCCTTTTTTCAGATTAACTTACCCTAATCATTAAAATTATTTGAAATAACTATATCATGCCATCTCTATAACTTGGACCTCAATGTGGACTTTTATAGTCCTCTTTTTGTATTTCGGAGTTGCTCCATATCCCTGATTCTGATATGGTTCTTTGTTTTGTGTGCTGAAAATATTTAAACCTAACTTAAATAGAATTCTTTTGACAATAGGCCAAGGATAGACTGAAAGTTTCCTTTGCATTGCTTTCTGAAAATGGGGCATATGAAGCAAAACTCTACTGTAAACAAAATTGAGGGAGTGTATTTAGAGTCTTTGAATTGTACCATACATTTGATAATAATTATATAATTTCATAAACTAATTGTAAATGAATCACCTATTATCAATACAAAATCAAATTAGGAGCTTTACTAGGTAATTGGTTCAAGAATATACATTTTTAAAAACATTTCTACTATTTATATTTCATTTGTTTAAAAAGAGCTCCTAAGTTTGCCTTTGGTAGGGTTTGCTTTTATTGGATTTTGTCTTTGTACAGAAGTCTGTTGTTCTCATGCCTGCTGTTGGGCTCACCTCTGTTCTCTGTATCCTGATCTTATCATGTGTTCATTTATATCAAATTCTGACTGTCCAATGCCGCTTGCACATATTTTTATGAACCATATTTTAAGTTGGAGTGGCCTTGAGTCTTTATTCCTTAACTGTTTCTTTTTTCTTTTTAGGTTAAATTCACAAAACATAGCATTAACCATTTTAAAGTGACGAATTCAGTGGCATTTAGTACATGTTGTGAAACCACCACTTCTATCTAGTTCCAAAACTGTTTCATCACCTTGTGCCTATTAAGTAGTTGCTTCCTATTACGAGCCCTCGGCAGCTACCGATCTGCATCTGTCTCTATGGATTTACCTATTCTTTATATTTCATATCAGTGGAATCATATAATATGTGACCTTTCATGTCTAGCTTCTTCCCCTTAGCACAATGTTTTCAGGGTTCATCCACATTGTAACATGTATCAGTACCCCATTCCTTCTTATGGCTGAATAATATTCCATTGTATTTATATACTGCAATGTGTCTTTTCATCCATTGATGTAAATTTGCACCGTCTATCTTTTGGTCATTAGGAATAATGCTGCTATTAACATTATGTACATGTTATTTGTTTGATTACCTGTTTTTTTCTCTTGGGCATACATTTAGGTGTGAAATTGTTGAGTGACATGTAATTCTATGTTTAAATTTTTGAGGAGCTGCCAAGCTGTTTTCCTCCTTAATTTTTAAGATTCTCTTCTACACAAAAACTAAAGTTTTAGGTCATATAGTCCTGAAAGTCAGTATTTCTTGAATTGCACTCAGATTTTTAAAATTGAAATCATTAATTACTTGATTCATTACACTTGACCTTTGAACAACTCAGGAGCTAGGGATGCCAACCTCCCACACAGTAGAAATTCCACATATAACATTTGACTCCCCAGAAACTTGACTACTAATAGCCTACTGTAGACTTGAAGCCTTACCAATAACGTAAACAGTCGATTAACACATATTTGTATGTTATATGGATTATATAGTATCTTCTTAGGATAAAGTAGAGAAAAGAAAACATTATTAAGAAAATCATAAAGAAGAGAAACATTTTAACTAACTTATTAAGTGGAAGTGGATCATCATAAAGGTCTTCATCCTCATCATCTTCACGTTGAGTAGGCCGAGGAGAAGAGGGAGGAGGAGGGGTTGGCAGAGGCAGAAGAAAATCCACATATAAGAGGACCTGTGCAGTTTAAACCTGATTGTTCAGGGGTCAACTGTATATCTGTTCCCTTGAATGATATGAGCTTCAAGAAAAGCATCTTTACATTAAGTCATTGAATATAGTTACATAATAGAAACTAAAAGTTTCTCTGGTATGTTAGGTATTGGTGGAGAGGAAGTAACTGATGACTCTGGTCATTGAGAGAAAAGGCATAACACTTCCCTTGGTCACCATAAAACTCACTCAGCTACATTTTCAGGGACATAGGAAGATTCTACAGTCTCCTTAGAGGATTGTAGTAAAGTCATTGCTTTCAGGTAAATTTCATTTTTATTTCATTTACTTTCTTGCTTATATGCTCTTTAATATAACTTAAATCTTACTTTGAAAATGGCATGGAAGGAATGCAAGAAGGAAAGGAGGAAAAAAAGAGAGAGAAAAAAGCTGAGATCAAAAACCTAATGTGACATTAAGGAAAATATATTTTAAAAAACAGCTTTGGCAGCCATTTGGTTTCAGGACTGCAGTTAACCCTATCGGTCATTCATATCAAGGACCATTTTCAGTAATGCACTTTTATGTTTCTTCAATTCTCTTTATTTTTCACAATTAATATTTATGTCTTTCCTGTGGGAGTTGCCTTCCTTGTAGGAAATGTAAATGTTCTCAGGTTTCTATCCAAATAAAAGACTCATTATAAAGAAAAAACCATTTCTTCTGCTGTTTATGTGTCAATCTGGGTATTTATAATTATTAAATAGATAAACCATAGATGGGCCTTCATATTTGAGTATTCTACTATTGTTTCTCAGTGTCAGGGAAGATGTTGACAAAATAAATACCATTCTAGGTGAGGATATTTATTTTTGTCTAATCCCTTGCAGTTCCTGTAATGTTTTAAGGAAAATTAAATAACCCTTGAGAATGGAAATGCAAGGATGAAATTACATATTATCATGGCCGTGCTATGTCGAGTTTTCTTTTATTAAAAATGAATACATCGGTGTAGATTTATTTGACAATGGTTTATGCCTTCAGAGTCCAAGCTTTAAAGGTTCATTCTGTATAGTAATACTTCAGCAAGATACATCTCCCTCGTCTGCGGGATCTCATTTATAAGCTAGGCTCACCTTCTGCTTCCTGCAGTAATAAATGATTTTGCCTGCAAGATTTTAGATGAGATATTGTGTTCCTCCTCTTATCCCCTTTTCAACCTATTGCCCTGTAGGAAGGGTGTTTCTTTTTTGTGGCCTTTGAAGGAAAAGCAACTCACTTGACTCATTTTTCCAAAGCAGCTCTTTTAATGTGTTTGGAATTGCTTTCTGAATACTGTTTCTCATGTTACTATTGAGGCATTTTGTTATATCTGAGATAGAAAATAGGAAAAAATCACTTAGATGACTTCTTTCTTGATAAAAAAATATAGCTTCAATTCAATTAAAAAATGTTTTTCTCAGGTTTCTATGTCTTTGAGGCTTTTGATGTTTAAACAACTTTTGTAACAACTGAGAAAAATCTATTTAAATATACATAGAAAGCAATGTAAAACCTCTACCACCCAATCACCTTAAAACCCACTTTTACCAGAGTGGTTTTTAAAATAGAAAATGATAGCTCTATGCTCTCAGAGCACGCTTGCTTGTGTGTGCAGGGCAGAAAGTCTTTCTTTTGTTCTTCCACAGATTCTCCTTCCCAGTAGATTATCAGACTCATTTCCCAGCCATTGTGGGTTTAGAAGGCACAGGAAGTCCTATCAAGAACTAAACAGGGCTGGGCCACTCCAGGTGCATGCTGGCTGGTTCATTTTCTAGCCACGATTCCAACCAGACCATCTTTTCTTTAGCTCTTGTTCATCTCTCCTCCCTGAGGAAGGGGCCTTCTGAGGTGGTGCTGGTTCAGAGGTTTGTGGAACATTCACAGCACACACAGAGGATGGTCAAGCAAATATGCACTCACTATAGTAATATTGTCAGGGGGAGGCACGCTTATTAGCTAAGAACATGAGTACTGGACCAAGGAAGAGCAGTCTCCTGAAAGCTGTGCCCTGGATCAGGCAATTAACATCTTGAATCTCTGTTTCCTCATCTATGAAATGGGGACAATATAATCTGCTGATTATAAGACTAAAAGAATTAATTGGGTAATTAATGAATGGTGGTTATTATTACTTTATTTTATTAAGTAAATATATCTTAAAAATAAAGAAACTACAATTTAAAATGAAATTCAATTTCCCAAAGCACATTAAATTGAAAAATCTTTTGGGAGTTAAAATTCTCAAATTCATCATGTTCCAACATTATCAAACCAAACATTAAATATAACAAAATCCTCCTGGAAAACTCTTAGACATCCCAATTTGAAGTGTGAAGCCAGAAGCTAGGGGAAACATATTTTTATTTTCCCCTCAATTAATCTGTCTATGTCTTATTCCTACTTCCCTAGATCTATCAGCTATATGGTATCTGGAGGCCCTTAAAAGATTTCTATTTTATTTTTCCTGGGATAATAAATATTTTGGCATGACTGACTCTCAAATGTGAAAAGACTAGAAATAGAGGAATAAAATCAGCCCATCCAGGATTTAACTGGAGGATATATTCTTAGCTCTATTTCTCCTGGTTATGTTGGGTTTAACTGTACAATTTAATTACACTGCAATAAAAAAGCACATTATGAAAGCAACCATGCCAAGGACCCCATACAGAGGGAGCACACTAATGCTTTCATTTATTTTGCTATATAAGGGAACTTTAGAATGATTTTCTACAACATGGAAGATAAAGTATGAGTAAATCAGTATTAAAAGCTGTAGTGTTCCTACTATGTGCATTGTATTCGGTGTTAGAGATGTTCCAAAGACACTCTCATCCCTGTCTTCTCAGAGCTGATAATCATGGGCAAGAAATAAGACATTTTCACAAATATCAAAACTATAAAGCATGTGGGAAGTGCAACAAAGGTTAAAAAAAAGTATTTATGGGAACAAAAAATAATGGAAGCGAAGACTTCCTGCTGAGACCTTTAGGAAGGCTTTACAGAGTGGTGGCATTTAAACTGGAGAGGATTTCAACAGAAGGGAAAGGACAAGAAAACAGTGTGAACAAAGGCAGGGAAACAGCGAGTGGTCTCGTGTGGCTGAATGTACAGGAGCAGTGAGAGATGAGGCATAGGCTGATCCCAGGGTGGGTCACCTGGGGGAGGGGTTGCACGTATTGGGGAGATACAGACAGGACATGAAAGATCTGGAAGGGAGAGTAAGGAAGCAGGAAAGGTCTCAGAGGACATAAAGTCCTGTGAGGAGGGGCCATGAAACCAGAAAGAGAACATGTTCACTGCCTGGTTGGGGGAGGGCAGTGGAAGAAAGAAAACACAAGAACAATGATAAACTGTGCCACTATTCTCTTGATGGAGATGTTTCTAGGCTGAAGCCGAGGGAAAGAGGAAGTGTGAGGAGGGCTGAACAAAGAAATAACAGCCTTTGGTGCCCAGCTTAAGTAGGACTTTGTCAAGGAGTTCTTAGCCTCTACCCCTCTGTCTAAATTAAGTTGAATCCCCCCAGCTATCTGCTCTGACTTAGTCAGGATTCCAACAGGAAATAGGCAACACACTCAAACTGGGGAACTGATGTGTTCAACAAGATGATTCAAAAAGGGAACCCAGTTGGGATGGTGAGGAATGCCAGGCTGACCTGTAGGAGCTGTGACCACGCCTAAGCCTGAGTATAGCAAAGGGAGGAGGTGATTCCCAGGACCTGAAGAGAGGAATGCAATCAGCGTCACACCATGGCCAGGCCGGGAGGGAGACAGGACAGTAATTCCCTGGCCTCCATTCACTTCAGCCCTCCCATCTCCTGTTGAGCCCACAGGGAGTTCAGTATGCAAGGGAATGCATGGATGCTGCCTAGGGAGGACTGCCCTCTAGGGCACAGGGCAGAGAAGGGAGAGGACACCTACCAAGGTGTGAATGGAGATTATCCAACCCATGTGCTCTCATAGTTTCTTGTTGGTAGCACTGGTCACAATTTTAACTAAAAAATGAATTGCATGATTAGTTGTTTACATCTATCTTCCAACTTTAATGTAAGCTCCCTGAGGGCCGACACCCTTTGGGTCTTTTTCTCTGCTGGATTTTTGGTATCTGGCCCAATGCCTTACATTTAGAAGATCTCAAGAAATATTTTTTTTTCAAGAAATGTTTTTTTAATGAAAAAAATTAATGAGTGAATTAATAAAAACAAAATGAACTTTATCTTCTTTAACATTTATTGTAGGTGTTTTGAGAGAAAGATCAAAAGAACTCAAATGAGATATTAATACTTTACAGTTAGCTTTGGATTCATTTTAAGCTATACCTAGAAGAAAATTGTTAAGCTGAAAGTTTCTACTCCTAGTCGTGGCTATGATTTTTTTCCCCACTGATAATCTTACCTGGAGTTAGGCCCTTGGGATAGCTCTTTATATAATTAGCAATAGAAGGCTGAAGGTCCTGAATATCTGTCACCATTCCACATGTAATTATAGCAGCTGGCATTTTAGGAGAAAACACACTCACAGAGCATTTTCATTTCTCTCAATCTTCTACGGGCTGTACAGATTGCTTGCTTATTTTATTTGCTTTGTGGTTATCAAATACAGATCAGTAAATCTGTATTGACTAAAAAAAATTCTCTTAAATTAATAACAAGATTCTTTATCAGTTGCATGTGGGGAGAGGTCTCTACTGTATGATGGCTGCAAGGGAGAGGCACGCATAGTAGGGCGAGTTGTTCATCTATTTACAAATATGTATCTGCTAGACACTGTGCTAGGTTCCTGGGCCTGGGATACATCATGACACAATAGGCATATTCTCCGCTCTAAAAGAATTTGCAGCATGAGAGAGGCAGACAAGGAAACATAGTGGATAGAGTTGTAGGGGAACAGCTATGGAGGAAGTGTAGACTGCTCCGTGGCTCTGGGAAGGGCAACTGATTCAGACTTGGGGTGGAGAGAAAGAACAGGTTATCTGGAGAAAGTGACATCTATCTGAGCCAGGGCCCTAAGGGAAGAGTAGGAGGTAAGGTGATTTGGAGTGGATTGTATGTGTAATGGGATGCCATTAAAGCATGTGCTAAGAGATCCAATTTGCATTTAAACAGATTACTCTTCCTGGCTGCTTTGTGCGAAATGGATTGAAGAGAGACAGGACCAGAAACTAAACCTGTGTAAGAGAATATTACGAGTGTCCTGGAAGAGCGGAGAGGAAGAGAAATGGGCAGATTCTAGATCTATTTTGAGGAGCAAATGGTAGGATTTGGTGATGGATTAGAGTGAGGAGGAGGAAACAAGAAGAAGCAAAATGTCCATTAGATTTTTGGTGTGAGCATCTGGGCAGACGACTGGGAGACAGACAATTTTGAGGGGTGGGGAATGCTTTGGACAAATTAGGCTTTAGATGCACATTAGATGCTGAAGTGGAGACATATAGGCAGTTAGAGGTATTTGTCTGGAACTCAGAGGAGAGAGCAAAGTCCAAAGATTAAATTTGAGAGTAAAGTGCATATGGGTGGTTGGTGCTCAAAGCCACGCAGTGGACAACACCACTTGTGGAGGGCAGGAAAAATATAGATGAAAAAATGGGTAAAGAAGGGAGCACTGAAGCCCTCTAACATTTGGACTGAAGGTAAGAGGAAGAAGAGCTAGCCAAGGAGAATGAGAGCAAAAGTTCTGAGGTGTAGAAGAGAACCCCTGGAGAGTGAAATTATTTCCAGAAAAAGGAAGTTATCAACTGTGTCAAAAAACTTCTGAAAGGTTAGAATGAGAACAGAGAAGTGTCAATGTTATTTGGTGACCTGGAAGTCATTAGTGACCTGAGAGGAGCATTTCAGTGGAACGGCAGAGGCAGAAGGCAGGCTGAAGTTATTTGAAGAGAGAATGGAGGTGAAGAAGTGAAAACAGCAAGTATAGAACCAGTTTGGTTGTATTGTGCAGTGAAAAGCAATAGAGAAATAAGGAGAAAGCGGAAAAAAATGTGGAGTCAAGGAAGGTGGTTATTGTTTCAAATGGAACACTTATTTGTTGGGCTGCTTAGATGATCCCCTAGAAAAAGAGGAATGGCTGATATTGGAGAGAGGAAATAATCAAAGGAATGAAACCCTTGAGAAGGAGAGAGGAGATGGTATCCAAGCCACAAAGAGGAGGAAGGTAACAACAGAAAGAGGCAACACAGGAATGCAGAAAACCTGAGGAGAAGGCAGGTTTTTCTATATGGCAATAGGAAGATGAGAGAATTTCTAATCCTATTGTATTGATGAACAGTGAAGAAAGGTCATCAGCTGCAGTGAGGAAGTAAGAAAGTGTAGGAGGAGAGGAGAAGGTGCAAAAGAGTGGTCTCAGGCAATGGGGAAGCAAACTCACTAGGAAATGGAGTAGGATTTCCCAACACTGCTGGATGCTCGGTTGGGATGTGTGATCACAGATTTGGAATCAACCAGTCACTGCATTGGTCCTGTGTGTCGTTTCCTAGCAAAGGTTAGCAATTTTGGTGCAGATATGAGTTCAAGCAGGTTGGGGCTTTGACAGGTGAATATGATGTAAGAAGAAAGGGGAAAGTTTGTTGAGGGTGGTTGCACGGGAATGATGGACCATGAAATCTAAACTGGGAAGCAGGGATGTGGAAACAGAAGAGGAATGATGAATCGTACGAAGCGATCACTTAAACAAGCCAGGGACAGAAAGACAAATATTGCATGTTCTCACTCATATGTGGGCGCTAAACAAGTGGATCTCATGAAGGTAGAGAGTGGAATGATGGTTACCAGAGGCTAGGAAGGGAAGGGGGAGGAGGGTTAGAGAGAAGTTGGTTCCGGGGCACAAAAATGAAGTTCGATAGAAGGAATAAGTTCTATTTGAGAGTTAAGTAGGGAAATTATAGCTAACAATAATTTATTATATATGTCAAAATAGCTAGAAGAAAACACTTATAATGTTCCCAACACAGGGAAAAGATTTGAGGTGATGGCTATTCTAATTTCCCTGATTTGATCATCACACATTGTATGCAGGTATCAGGATATCACGTGTACCCCCAAAATATGTACAACTATTATATATATCAATAGAAATTAATTGATTAATTAATTAAAAATAAAGAAAGTAATCACTTAAATATGTCAAAGGGGTCAAAGAATTGTCGCAGTGTGTGTAGAGGACAAGTGAGCTGGAAAGTGGTATTTATTTATTTATTTATTTATTTTATTTATTTTTTTTGAGACAGAGTCTCACTCTGTTCCCTGGGCTAGAGTGCCGTGGCGTCAGCCCAGCTCACAGCAACCTCAAACTCCTGGGCTGGAGTGATCCTTCTGCCTCAGCCTCCCAGTAGCTGGGACTACAGGCACGTGCCACCATGCCCGGCTAATTTTTTCTATATATTTTTAGTTGGCCGATTAATTTCTCTCTATTTTTAGTAGAAATGGGGTCTCACTCTGGTTTCGAACTCATGACCTTGAGTGATCTGCCCACCTCGGCCTCCCAGAGTGCTAGGATTACAGGCGAGAGCCACCGCGCCCGGCCTGGAAAGTGGTATTTAAAGGCAGCATATTGAAAGTGTGATTTCAGAGGGGCGCTGTTACTGTTGATGACAAGGACTAGGCTATGACCATGGGTGTGGGTGGCTGAGGCAGGATGGAGGAAAAGCTGACTGGAGTTGGGGGGTCCAAGACAGAGAGACTGGGATAGTTGACATCTCTGTGATGTCAAAAGTTACCGGGAGTAGTGACAACTATACAGGTGGAGGGAAAGACAGTGAGAAAAAAAAATCTTCAAAGAGAGGAGTCTAGGAAGGGGATCAGTAGGTGACAACTAAAGAAGGGAAGAAAATATGGCAAAGAAGAAGGCAGCAGACTCCGAAGATTTGGGGCTTTGAAGGAAGAGAAATGGCTTGGTGTGGAAGTGAGCATTCTACATGTTACTTCTGGCCCCAAGATAAATGGAAAGTGTGAAGATTGCAAGGGAGTGGTGTCCTCAGGGAACAGCAAGTTTGGTGATCATGGATCTAGAATTCTATAGGACACAGGATGTGCTAAAAGAGGAGAGGAAATGGTGAGGGATTAGGTAAGATTAGGCACTGTATGAGGGACAGAGTCCGAAGAGGGACATGGAACAAGACCAGGGTGGGAGCTATAAAAATGGAGAGGAGAGACAGTCCTGTGACTACAGAAAAAAATTGGATCCCTAGGGACTGGGTTGAGGAGGAGAAAGCCTGTTTCTTTTGGGGTCTACAAAATAAATCTGTTTTTGCCAACCCTATTGCTCTGAAATTGATATTAGCTTTCTTTTAAGGAATAAAGAGGGTGTCAGGGAGGTAAAACAGAAGAGATACTGAAGGAAACAGAAAAAATATTTCTTTAGGTCATTTGCAAAAATAGAGGTTTTTTTCTGATCAAAATATTATTAATTGTCTTTCCTGACAATTCACAATGGACAGAACTTTTAAGAAGCAAGAGAAATCCCTTAAACTTTTCCTACTAGAGAATACGACTGCTAGTGTTTTTGCAAAACTATTACTTGCATCCCCCAACACACATACGTTTTAATCTTCATTGAAATTATACAGATGTTGAGAATCACAGTGGAGATGAGGAAAGCTGACAAAGTGTACATTTTATGGCCCTGATTGTCTCCAAAAGAGAAGGAAGTGATATTAGCAGCAGGGAGTGAATGGAGTAGGGAGGGCTTGCAGGTATTAAGGAGAGTGGGAAATGTCCACATGGCTGCTATGGTGATATCAACAGGAAATCAACATGGGAAGGATAAATAGTTACTGAGCAACGCTGAGCACGTAGATACCAGAATTCTGTTGATTTCCCCCCAGGATACTAGAAGTGGGCATTCTGCCAACTCCCACCCCACCCCTTCACCAATATTAGGAAAAATGTCATTAGAGAGCATCCTTTATTCTATAAAATCTATAGCAATTTTTAAAAGATCACATCTGCCAAACTGAGTTTCAAATTCTCCCCTGTGTTTGCTACAAATGTTATTGGTAGATACCATAGCATGATTCTCCTTTTTCCCCACCTGATAATTTAAGAAATGAAAGAAAAAAGAAAAAATTAAAATTCAGAAAACCCTTTAATTTAGATCTTGGCAAATATAAAAAATCAACCAAACAAAAAAGGCCTTTAAAAGAATATGACGGTCAACTTATTTTGTCAGATACCGTGTGGTTAGGTAAGAGGCAGCTTGATTCCCCAAGAAAAGCAAAATCACTCTATGTTCACCTTGAATTAAATAACATAATGGAGACTTATGTAAAAGGTTTTATGTTTCTAAGTCTTTCAAATACATTCTAAAAGAATTCCTTAGAATTCTTTTTGTAAACAAAACTTCCAGGTTTTAAGAAACTGATCTGCTGTCAAAAAATAAAAAGTTTTTTTTTCCTACTTGTTTTCTCCCTTTCATGTCTGTAACACAACTCTCAATAATTCTGCTGCTATTAAGAGTCTTACACTTCAAGGTCATGATTCTTGCTCTCTCTTTCTCTTGACAGCACCAAGGCATGAGGTGGCAGCAAGTTCATGAAACTGCAGTCCTAGAGAGCAGAGAGGTGCCACCTGCCAGGAGGGTGGCACAGCCTGGGTGACCAGTGAACGGGCAGGAGCAGAATCCGAGGAAATCAAGAGGATCCACACCAGGACTCAGACACTGGGGGTCTGAGGCCCCTGACTGGAGACAGAAGCTGGGGAGAATCAGCGAGCTGGGATGGGACCAGGCAGCCACAGATAGGGAAGAGGGGCACTCACAATGTTAAAGACACTTTATCTTTGAAAACAATTCCCTGCCTGACCCTGCTTCTGAGTCTTTCTAAGGCCACTGTGGCTATGGGCTAAATAAGCAACACCACACACATGACTGAGGAGAGGGGCTTTTCCCTGGATGCCACCTGAAAAAGAAATACGTATCAAATCCATGAGTCCTTTACCCGGAGGTTTTGAATTTGAGATAAAAATTCTCCTTGGTTTGTCCTTACTGAATGCGTAAGGGTTCTCAGTGCATAGAATTTTTTTTTTAATTAACCAGACAATTGTATTCTTATCTATTATAAAGAAGACTCTAAAAGTACATCTTCTGCCCATAAGATCTTATGTCCTTCAGAAACCAAGTTCCAACTCTTCAATTTCTGCAAATGTCCCCTCTTGTTCAGTGTTTCTGTGTATTTATAGCTGACAGCCAAGTCTAGAAATAACAATAGCTACCTTTATAACAGTGCCCCATATACAGTAGGTACTTAGTAAATTATCAATTGAATTAATTTGTAAAGGATTGTCATTATTACCAAGAATAAGTATTTGTATTGCCAGACTTTGCATTTCACAGTCATTATTTCATTGTATCTTCACAAGAATTTTGAGATTGATATTTTTATCCTGACTTTACACAAAGGGAAACTGAGTCACAGAAAGGTTATGCTGCCTCTTTCAGCATGTACCAGTTGTGCATGCAAGTAAGTGGTAGAGCCAGGATTTGAACATAGGTGGTCTAAGCCAGACCACACTCTCAGTCTCTAGGGTTCTAAGTCCAGTATGCTAAGAATCAAAACCTAAGGTGGAGATGGGGGAAGCAAAGTAGACATATAGAATCAAGGAGATTTTAAAATATATTGTAAGGAAACAATCAACAAAGTAAAGAGGCAGCCCACAGAATGGGAGAAAATATTTGCAAACTATTCATCTAATAGGGGAATAATAACCAGAATACATAAGAAGCTCAAACAACACAATAGCAAAAAAACAATCTGATTGAAAATGGGCAAAAGATTTGAATAGACATTTCTCAAAAGAAGGCATACAAATGGCCAACAGGTATATGAAAAAATGCTTAACATCACTAAGCATCAGAGATGTGCAAATCAAAACTACAATGGAATATCATCTTGACCCAGTTAAAATAGCTTTTATCAAAAACACGGACAATGATGAATGATGGCTAGGATGTGGAGAAAGGGGAACCCTCGTACACTGTCAGTGAGAAAGAAAATTGGTATAGCTACAATGGAAAACCGTATGGAGATTTTTCAAAAAACTAAAAATAGAATTATCATATGATCCAGCAATTTTACTACTGGGTATATATCCAAAAGAAGGAAATCAATATATTGAAGAGATACCCGCACTCCCATATTTTTTGCAGCACTATTCACAGTACCCAAAATATGGAGTCAACCTAAATGCCAATCAATGGATAAATGAATAAAGAAAACATGGTGTATATTTGCTGCAGAATATTATTCAGCCATAA